>OMKI01001195.1:4914-18544 GCA_900302315.1 Phycis blennoides
GGGGAGTAGGTGTTTCTATATTTTGATGGCAAAGATATTTTTCCAAAGGTTAATTACTTTCAGAGCATCTGTTTAAAGCACTGACTCAGCCTTCGACAGCTACATCGATTGAGTCGTATTGCTAATTCGAGGGGATGATTTCTCAGCAAAAATGCTGTGCAGAATTGGTGTCATTTGTTAGGTCCCTCATTTAAAAAAGACATTCCTTACCTACCTAGTGGTATGCACTCATTTAATAGGATGCAAAAAAAAAAAGGACTTAGTGTCCCATTATCATCATTTACGAAATATCTACATTTCTAAATCCCGGGCTATCAACGATGAACCTTGAAAAATCAAACGTCTTCGTTATTCAATATATATTTCTTTTTTATACAGTGTGAGAAAGAAGAGGAGGGTAGCAGACAGAGGGGGAGAGTGAGCCACAGGGGGAGAAGAAAAAAAAAGGTAGCGATTATAGACAGCTGCTTCATCAGCTGCAAAGAGCCTTCAGAACATGTCGCTCAAATTAAAATCACATTTCTTTTAACCACGCGGCACACAGCATACAGTATGCTTTGATTGCCCCGTCACTCTGTGTCTGACTCGGACAAAAAAGAGAAAAAACTACAGCCCCCGGCACCACCACCACCACCGCCGCCGCCACATCCCGACCACAGCTGTTACACACAGGGACAGCGGTAGGGGATAGTCTTGTCGAAGTCAGCTGAATCGCAGAAGAAAAAAAAGCGAAACTATTCTTCATTTTTTCTGAGCACTGCATGGCTGCAGCCTGGCCTGCGGAGGTGGGAGGGTGGATGAGGAGGAGGAGGAGGAGGAGGAGGAGGAGGAGGAGGAAGAGGAAGAGGAAGAGGAGGAGGAGGAAGAACGCTCTGGGCTGGTCTGGGCTGGGGGTGGGATGGGTATGTCGAATCGAAAGACGAAGCGAGGGGTGTTATTGATTGAGATAAGCAGCACGGCAACGCCATGCACACGCACACACGTGCACACTCACACGCACAGCTACGCAATGTGCATAGTTGCTCTTGTTGGAGCTTCTTTGTTTTATGAACCTAAGCTGTTATGCGAACACGCACACACACACACACACACACACACAGAAACAATTTCCCTAACTCACCTGCTCAACCCAGCAGCAATCTAATTTAGTCCATCTTAATGGTCTTCAGCTTCGATAAACGCTCCCTCAATCGTATTCCAATAGGTAATGTGTTACGTCACGCCAGGCGCCATCTTGTCAGACAACAGGAGAAGTATGATAGGAGGCTGCAGTTTCAGTAGTGTTTGGGGGGAATAGACCTTAAGACTATGAATACTTTTAAAACTACTCACAAGTACTTGGACAGAGAGAAGTATTTCAGTCTATGTAAAAAAAAATGGGGTCCTAGAAATGCGGCCTGGAAACTACTCTTATGCTGGAGCATACCGTTTTACACCGTTATTTTTGAGGCATGTTTCATGCTTTTTGTTTTTAGTTGTTAGACACAATAGAGATCAGACAGGAAAGTATGGTAGAGAGAAGGGAAGATATGCAGCAATTGACTGTGGCCTGGAATTTAACCCAGGTTGCTGTCAAGGAATAGTGTGTGCCATTAGGATAGGCATGTCCAAACTATTCCACAAAGGGCCGTGTGGCTGCAGGTTTTTGTTCCAACCAATCAAAAGCACACAGTTTGACCAATCAACTGTCTGCAGACTGAGATCAGTTGATTAACTGAGTCAAGTCTGGTGTGCTGCTGCTTGGTTGGAACGAAAACCTGCAGCCACATGGCCCTTTGTGGAATAGTTTGGACATGCCTGCATTAGGACAATGGCACACACTACCTGGTGAGCTACCAGGGTACCCATGCAGGAGCATGCTGTTAACCACCAGAGGCAGTGACCCCAAAACATGGCGGAGCACCATAGTGTTACAACACGGTGTGGGGTCAACATCACCTTCCCAATCCCCCCCCCAGGTCGAGAATCGCTCATACGAGATTCTGCAGTGCGATCGCAGTTTATGGTTCTCACTTTCCTTCTTTTTTGAGTGCCCACTACTCGGCAATTAGCATTTGGTCATTAAGTGCGCATTTTTCTCCAGAGTTTGATTTTGGATATATTTTATCAAGGAGCCGGAAAAGGGCTAGGGGCATCTTGCTTAAGGGTGCAGACGCAGGATTAGGCGGCAGACTATGGTGTTCAAACCCACAACTTTTCAGTTGAGATTCTGAAACCCTAGCCGTTAGACCGCGGGTTCCCACACTTTTTTTTTCTTCACTTCATGTTTCTTCTGTGAACATTTCTTCAGTGAAAATAATTTTTTTATGTATATATAATTATGTATATATTAATTATGTATATATATACATAAATATTCTCCTTTCAAAACCTCAGACATCTCAATGATATGTGTAGGGGTGCCTATATCTCTGGAAAGAAGAAAAGAAGGAGAGCTTGTCTCCCCGCTGGGTCACCTTCTCGCGTCGCTGTTACCTCTCAGTCGACCTGGTTACCCGCTTCGGTCTCCACCGACGGCAAGGAGCTGTTTTCCTCTCCCGCAAGCGGGAGGTGCCATCGGCCATCGAGGGGCCGTTGTCGAAGGAACCGCCGGCCGTTGCCGGGGCGGCGCGCATCATTGGGAGCCGCGGCGCTTGTTTGCACACCAGGGTCTTGACGGTGAAAATATTCAGCGGCTGGTCTTTTTCCCTCACCGTGACCCCCTGAGCGAAAAAGACGCCGCGGCGTACAGATGGAGAGAGACTCAGCGGCCTCGGTGAAAAAAAAAAGAGGAGAAATCCATCAGCCGCTTTGCAAACAGAGTCACGGTCACGGTCTGAGAAACCGGAGGACGTATCACAAATTAAATAAGTGGCAGGAAGGAATAGCAGAAAATTTTACTGCTAAATAAGGCGATGTGAAATAAACACTGTCAGGTGATTAGAATACAGGAAAATGCACGCAAATTAATTTTCTAAACATGATCTTGAATGATTATCTTTATTTATAATACAAACGCCCACAGTGAGATTTGGGGTTGATTTTACTATTCAGCAGTCTAAAAACAAAATTAAAATGTTTTCATCTTTTTTACACATTGAATAAATATAATATATAGACCATAGATGATAAGTATGCATTGCTTGCTTGCATGTCACCCAGTAAAGATTTCTGCTTATTTCGCTGCTGATGTTCGGACCAAAAACGTACCCACACATAGACTTGCATGCCTATCAAACATATATCCTCCATATTTAACACACTGAAGCCAAAAGTTACACAGTAACACAACCCGACAGGCCCGTGTGTGACACCTGATGAGGATGAGGTCAAAGGTCAACACCACCATGTCACGTTTCATCTGCCGTCCCTTTGATGGGCCCCTCCTCCCCCATGGTGACACCCCCCCCCCACACACACACACACACACACACAGTGTCAGCACATTTTCTCTCTTTGTCTGGTGTTTTTGTCTTGTTTATTCTCTAAATATTGCACAGAGTCTGGACATTTAGGATAATGTCTACTGACATACCTACTTTTCTGTAGTTTCTGTAAATGTCAATTCAGGTAAAATCTTAGGATGGATAGGAGGATGGATGTATGGCTAAAGTTACACAATCTGTAAAATGGACTGCATCAAAACGACGTGCGTCGACGCGACATCAAAAGCATCGATAGCGGCACAATAAAGATGCTGAATACATTTGTATTGTCAATGTAATTATAAGAGTCCTTAAACCTTGGACTATAGAGAGAAGAAGGTATTTTGCCCACAAGTACAACAAAGTTTTGTTTTGGTGCTCCATCATATAATTGCGTGGACATGGAATACTGCATCCAGTTGGTTGACCTTCTCAAACCTACTTTCCTTGTAACAACTGATCCATGAGAGTGGATCAGTGGTAAGCCTGGCGTTATGTCATGTCTCTTTTATGTATAAATTCTTAGTCGTAACAACGTCATTTTAAATACACCAGACACACAAGGTCTGCTGAATGGATTTAGTTCAATATAAATCCTTTTCACTCCTACAACCCTGCTGGCAGTGGGAAACATAACACATATCTTTTTAACAGCGCTATTTCCAAAATCCGACTTCAGAGAAATAAACACATTTTTACTGGCGCATTTTTTAAAAGGCCATCGCAATCGCTCATCTCCCTCGAACTGCAAGGTTTTGGCCCCAGTTCACCGCATTTTGTTTTGCCTCACCGAGTCCCCTCGCATTGCCCTCCCCTGGGCTGCCGAGGGGCGCTTTCCAAACAACAAGGTGTTAATTCTACCGGGCATGAGGTGGACCAGCACGGACTCCCACCTCCAGGGGCCCACGCTGACACTCATCTCTCTCTCTAAAGCTTTGTTCACACTGCGAGCCTCACGGCTCAATTCAGATTTATGGCTTGGATTTTTTTTTGGGGGGGGGGGTTCCCATTATTTTCAGGATGTGGCCGATATCAGATTCTGGTGTGAACTGACCTGTGTAAAACAACAGTAACGAAGACATCCGACGTCCTCGCGCGGAAGTAGACATCGAGGCAGCTGAAGTCAGCGTCTGCGGTTGAATTTATAAGCGGATGTGCAGTGGAAGCCAGCGAATTTGGAGGCAGATGAGCGGGAGCAGACAGGGACTGAGACTCAGATGCAACGGCTTCACGGAAGTGTGTGTGGATGCGGAGTCGGAACGAGGAGTGGCGGGATCATGATGTGAATGGATTCACTGAAACTTATTTTTTATCCAAAATGTCCGATGTCAAGGGCTATGTTTCAGAACATTGCTACTATTTTCACTGTCCCTCCTCTGATTCACTCTATCCCAACTGTCTTCCATGTTTGAGATTTGGGCCACTTTTGCTTGCAGTGTGAACAAGGCCGAAGAGCCCTCACAATGAGACCCCAACCAACCCACCAACTCATTAACCAACCCCCCTGAGAAGAGAACCGTCCAACCAGAGTCCAACCATTGCCAATAGACACCAATGACTCCCAGAGGCAGCGTTTCTAATGGGAACCATGGGAGTGATGCACATCAAAACAGGAAGCTGCCATCTTTAATTTGCAAATGATTTCAAATTCTGTTCAGTTGGTCAAAGTTGACCAGTTAGATGTCATTATAGACCAGTACATGTTATATAATTGATGTATAGGATTTGAATATTGTCCAGTAAAGATGTCTTTGGATTTCCCTACATTGAACAACACTTATTGGACGTTGGACTCGTTGGACTCCGAGTCAAAAGGTAATGGGTTCAAGCAAGAAACCTACTTACCCCTTTATTCTTCTTAAAAGTGCAATGCTTGTCCAACTGTCAAATTAATCCTCCACACAACAGAGGGCAGTGTATTACCAGATACAAAGGAATGTAGAAATGTGCGTAATCAATAGTACATTATCAGTGCTCTATTAGCTAGCAAACTAAGTAAATAAGTATGATAGTAAGAAGCATGCAACACAATAAATAGATGTATTTGACATAATGTCAAAGCTGTTATTTTTTCACATTGTTGATTTAATTGTTTGATTAAATTGCTCAGTTGAAATATGTTGAACCAATAATCTTACATGTTGCTCCTTTTATGGCCTGTCTCTGTATTCACCATGAGTATCAATTTTGTAATATCAGATTTCATATTGTGTATTTTGCCTCATATGAGTACTTATGTTTACTGTTGATGCCGGATAAAACAAGGATCACATTGCCGTTAGCGAATACTGCTTGTTGATCCCTTAATGTGCGCATGACAATAAACTCAAGCTTGTCTATAATAATAATAGTAATATGTGCATTTGGCATTTGATTCAGGCCCTCTCCTGAGAACACACTTATCCAGTAATAGATCACAGGAAACAACGGTTTGTGTGTGTGTGTGTGTGTGTGTGTGGTTCAAACGAGTCACTCACCCACATTTCCTTGACCCAACTCTTAATTCCATCATTGCTTTTGGTTTAAAGCTTGTTTAACACTTTTGTTCAAATATGTCACATTTCATCCATTGATGTAATACATTGTGAGCACGCACACGCACACACACACACACACACACACACAGACACATGGACACACGCACATTTCAAACAATTTCATCACCATGTCCATTTGGATTAGTGTCTCTCTGTTGGTGGGGCGGCGAGCTGGTGCTGCCACCTTGAAAGCAGAGAATTACGATGGAACAACGGAGCACGGCGCCCACTTGTCCCCGCTGCCCGCTTACAAGATGTTGCATGAAAATCAAGATAGTGGAACAAAAAGTGCCCTGTTCTGAATATTGACACAGAGCGTTGGCTCCAGTGGACATCCAGGGTGTTTGCGTTGGCAACGCACACGTTAAAGCTCTTGATGAGGCTTTTTGTTTGCACCCTCATGGCATTATGGGACATTTTGGGTCCGATTACCTTAATTGAATACAAATATTGTTTTCATGTTTTTGGTAGAGATGTTTGATTTGATGAATTTCATTGTCACATACTTTATGTTTTGTATTGTCATTATTATTATTATTGTCATTATTATTGTTGTTAGTATCATTGTGTTTTTGAGGTGAGCTGCTGTAATGACCCCTGATCTACAGCATAGAGTATATCAAATGGGATGCATGATAATACAATTTTTGTGTTGTGTTAGATTTGAATCCCCTTTGATTGGACGAATGGCCCCAAATTGAAAACGATGACCCAAGCAGAGTGACAATAATCGGTCTACCGGTTGCTGCCGATTTAGTAGGAACCCCAAAAGTATGCAAATAAGTTCATCTGCCAGACAAGTGGCAATCCATACAAGGTTTCAAAATGCCCCAAAGGCTTCGCTTGGCACCAGATTGCATTCCCCGCACAATCTGACAAAGCAATTTGTGGCTTAAAGACTGAAGGGGGAAGGGAAAAAACCCACAATTAACTCAGTTAGATCACTGGAATCGACAAAGAGCAATCTCCAAACCACCATGATATCTTTTTCTTTTCCCTTCAAAGTAAAGGCGTTGAGTGTTCTCTGAGTCAGAACCAAAGACCTCAAAGAAAATGCCGTCTTTTTTTTGCCGGGTTTGTTTCAAACTTTGTTGTTGTACTTCTCCTTTAGTCGGGCCACTGTCGGAAATGCAGTGTGTAGTGTCTTCCAAGAGAAACTGAGAAAATTATGAGAAAAACAGAGGTAAGAAACATGGGAAAAACAGAGGTAATTATCTCTTATGGATTTTCATGCACCACGTTCAAATATGCAATGAGCACACAATAATGTATGAATGAATGAGCAAATAAAAACAACAGTAAAATAGTTTGCCCTTGGCTGTGAAATCATACTGACAGCCAGCACCAAAAGTCAAGGGAACACAACGCACAAGGTGAAATAATTACACAATTTTACCAGCGTGCCGAGAAACACAATGAACAACGGCACCGACGGCCAAAAGAAACGCAAAAAACAAAAATGCAAAAGCATCACCCAGAAAATTCGGAGCCCCAAACGGCCGGGCCTTTGGCAGCATTTCAAGGTAGCCGGGATGTAGAAATACTGTATGTATGATGAAAGCGAGCGCCGACACGACACAAAGGCAAAGGCGAGATTGGTTGGGGGTTCTCCCCTTTTCAAGTGCAGATTTACCGGGGCACGCTGTCCGGGGCGGCGGGCGTACGCACAGCGAATACAAAAGCTGAAGGGCCGACGACGTCTTCCTCGTCTCCGTCTCGTCCGGGCGAGGAACTCGAGCGACGCGCTCATTACGCAGTTCAGGACTGTACTGCATCATCGATTAACATTCATCACGCTCAATCTATTGCGGCTCCCCCCCCCCCCCACCGCCCTGTTGCCCCTGGGAAATGCGAGTGCGCGAACCTGCCTCCACCTCCACCTGGCCGACTCTGGCGCCTCCGCGTCCTGTTTCTACACACAGGGGTTAATGGGAATGGAGCTCCGTGTCAATGGATTCCAACTTAAGAGGACCCCCTACCGGGGTAGAGGGGGAGGCAGAGAGGGGGAGACAGAGAGGGGGAGATTGAGAGCGGGTTGGGGGGGGGGTGGGGGGGGTGGGGGTGCTTTGGCTTTGTGGCGAACGGTGTTTACTGAGTATGTCTTTTTGCAAGTGGATTTGGGCTGTACGGGGGTCTAGAAGTGGGAGGGTGTGTATAAGTGTGTGTTTGTGTGTGGTGTATATATATATATATATATATATGTGTGTGTGTTTGTGTGTGAGTTTGTATATATATATGTGTGTGGGCATCTGTGTGTATGTATATAAAAGTGTGTGTGTGTGTGGCGGTCAGGAAAGGTCCTCTGGTTGGTGTTTTTACGAGAGCTACAAGAGTAATGGGGCATTGCAGAGGGAAAACTGTAAAACGTGGAGTACTAAAAAATAAAATAAAAAACTTAACGACAAGGAATGGAATTAGGACTCTTGTTATGGCTACGTATATACTATGCACATAATCAAACGCTGTGCACACTGTTTACTGTTGGTGAGGCTGAGCTATTAGTTTCAGCCAAAGCGAGATACATGGGTTGAAACGGAAGTGTTTATGCAGCCTGTGATTTTTTTTCACCACACGGGTATGGAGCAGTACTCCTATCAGAAATTAGCGCTTCCCCTTTAAGACAAAAATATTAATAACAAAATACAATCATTAGTAATTGACTAATTAATTCCATGCAATATGGAAACACTGTTACACTTTTTTATGACCCAGCAGTATAATTTATATAAATGATCAATTATAGATATTAGCTGTTATTTAGCAAAAAAAATGTAATATTCAGACAGAGCTTGTGTTTATCTGAACCTGGCTGAGACGAAAGTTCTGTCCATGTTGTTAATGTTGTGTTCATGTGGTTACATATGAAGTACATGTTGTTACAGGTTGTTACATTGTGTATGTGGTGTATGTTGTTATGTTACCACTTGTTTACCTTCAAGCACTTTAATCAAAAGCAAGAGTAAATCCGACACATGCCATCAGGTATTTAAATCCAAATTGCAGTGATTTATTATTCTTATTTATTATATTAAAAGTTGGTAACACTTTAAATAACCGTGTCCCTGTTACAGTGTAATTACACCACATACACAACGTAACAACCTGTAACAGCATGTAATAACATTATGAAACAGCCTCACCTAAACCACTCTCGTAGGTTTAGGTTAGTTTCGCTGTTCCATAACATTTACGTATTAAGTACATGCTGTTATGTTGATTATAACTTCGGGTCCATCAGTTCTATGTTAGAGCAGAACTTTAGGTGGTAAGTCTCGGCTGGTAACAAACAAACTGAAGGGGCGGAGCTACGCCTCGTTTCCTGTTTCGTTACGGAGATAGTCTTCCGAAACCGATTTGGGCAAATAGACGCACCTTTCAGGAGGGGATTTTATTTCTACAGTGGTCAGTCCACAAGGTATTGATTTAAACCTTTACCGACACTTCAACTGTTTGTTCAACCTGTTTGTGTGTTCGGTGTTAATAGCCCATTACGCGCTTCCAGCAGCATGATTGGTCCAAACAAATATGAAGCGAAGTAAAGGTCTAAGAGGAAGAACGAGTTCCCTGTGGCGCCGTGTGGTACCGTGAGCTTATCTCTGAGAGCACTTCACTACCAAGGTGAAACCCCAGCTAATCCATTAGAGCACAACTTTAGGATAAAGGAAAGCGGGCATCAAACAGTAAAGACCCATGCTTCTGGATCCCAGGCTACTGCTTTTATACACTCACTTATGTACTCCTCACCTCCTGGGGCGCTGGACTATGACTGCTGCACTGCCAGAGTCCAACCTACCTCTCTCACTCTCTCCCCCTCTTTATTTCCTGCACATTGACCCCCACATGAACACTCTCTGACACACTCAACCATAAATACCTTTTCTCTCGCACATGCACAGATATACACATACACACGCACACACAATCACTCACGCCTACACCCACACTCACTCAATCACACGGCCACTCGCTCAATCACTCACAGATAGCGTGAGCCCGCCCACACACTCTTACAGCCACACTCACACAGAGAGACACATATGTGTGTGTGTGTGCGTGTGAGAGGTAAAGGCAGGTTAAATGGATGCTGCCCTCAACCCCCCCCCCCCCCCCCCCCCCCCCCCCCCCCCTGCAGGGCTTATTTGAGGCACAAAGACCACCTGCCGGAGCCCATGGGCCTGTTATTACCGTCACTGTAGATACCGTCGCCGAATCATCCAGGAGGAGACGACAGGGCACGAGGGGGAGAATAAAGGCTTGTTGCAGCCCGATGGCAAGCAAGAAGAGGAGGAGGAAGAAGAATAACGTGGCAAGGATTGTTTCAAAGCTATTGGAATGAGAAAAAAAAAAACAGAAATGACAAAAAGAGAAAAAGGGCCGCATTTACGCTGTCTTGAAGTTTCCCTTAATTAGTGGCTTGCACTCATCAAAGGGGAATGACGTATTAAGCAGAAGTTACTTTTTTTTCCATTGGGGGGGAGGTGGAGGTTGCCAGGGATGCAGCTGCTTTGAAAAGCCTGCGTTCATGTTTCTCCCGGTGTGGTGTCGAAAGGCCTGCGTCGGGTCCTAATTGCGTTGATCTCAGTGGGACTGTGCATCTTGTCAGGCTGATTTCTGGTGGGCTCTTTATATATGGATGATCACTTTACCCCATGCCTACCACCTTTTCTTCTTTAATGGTTTGCTGGTTGACTTACAAAATAATTCCAAGCCATAGTTTAATCACTGCTTACTCACAAGTACTTGGGACTAACCGCCAAAATTAGCAGTCCTTGAAAGACATTGCTGACTATGAACCCACATCCATCCACCCATTTTTCGCAAACGATTCTAGCAAAATAAACAGCTTAGCGACATTCTCTCCGACATGGTTTCTCGAGACCCCAAGAGTGAAACGTGGCAGCCGGTCATGGCACACTGGGACAGGATTAGCCGAGGGGGGTGAGCAACCTAAAGACTGTCTAATAAGTCCTGCATTCTCCTGCCCCCAGATCTCAACGATGCCTCTGACATTGTTGATCATAATATCCTCTTTAACGGATTTAGAATCGGCTTGGTTTCTCTCAGTACTTTTCAGAGGGTTCAGATGCTATCTGCCTGGCTGCTTCTTTCGGGAGTTTTCTATGTTGCCATCGGTAACTAAATACTTTCAGTGCTTCCAAGAAGACACCCATACCATGCAGGGTCCCACAGGGCTGTCGGGCTCGGTTCTTTTCAGCTCATGCTACATGATACTACTCGGTATACATGTATAAATATGAAATTAGATATTCACATTCCCAAGCACACAACTAAATGGAGATAAAGAGGATCTTTTGGGTGGAAATTGAGAAATTTGGGAGAAATAAAACTCAGAACATCCACCAGCACTTGTACTTTAACACCAAATAACTGGTTAAGCCTGTTGCCGTTATTACGGACCTGATCATTCGGTCATTTCTCTCTTTCCCGGCTCCTACAGAAATAATTAGGGAGGCTTGTCTACCATAATGACCTCCTGATGTTTCAAAAACCAAAAAAGCTTTCTGTCAGCTACCGTTTGTTAAGAAGGTTGCCTGTTCATTTTAGGACTCGAAAGATCTCTAGAAAGATCTCGAGCTGGTCATTAAATCACTGAACAGCAACAGACCCAAGTCTACCTACCTCACTGATTTGACCCAGATTTGCATCAGACCATCAGGTTTCTTAGATAAAAGGCATGGTAAAAGCTAATAGTAGAAAGCCACACAGAGGTTGATTTTAGCTAATGCAACTGTTACCCTTTGAACAGTTAGCTGGAATATCCACACATCTATATCAGGGCAGATATTTTGAATAATTAAACCTCTGTACCTTTGGTATATATTTTTTTCTGTTGGATTTCCCTCCTTTCTTCGTGTACACTGCTAAGTTTCCTTTTTTGCTTTATTCAAACACTTTTATATATATATATACATATATATTATACTATGTACTTGGTTTTTCTTGTGCAACTTTCAACTCATTGGGTTTTCACTTAATCACTTGTTGGCTTTATTTTATTGTATTTACATTCATCGTCTACATAAATCGTAATCTTATCTCAATGTTTTCAATCTGTGTATGTGCTCATGGTTTTGGGTTTGTGTCCAACAAATGTTTGTATCTACTATGTATTCATTGGGCCATGTATTAAATACACCAGAATAGTTCAACCTCAATTGGCACGTGAGGGTCACTCATTGGCAACTACAAAATGTGATGAGAACCTTTGAGGACCCTTTTGTGAAAGTAAACAGTCAGTCAGGAGACAGTCCAGTTCTGACTTCGAAGGCTCTGGTGGTTCTTCTTTAAACAAACAAGCTGATGGAGAAAAAAAGAGAGAGAAAAAAAAGGTTTGGCCATTCATAGACAGGTTTTTCACAAGAAACTTTATCAAATGATGACCAAACAGACTAAAATTATAATAACAAGGTAACATTCCATTTGGAATTTGCATAATCGCATTTGCTGCTCCGTAAGATGGATTTTTGTTTTGTTTTTTCGATTAATATACTTTTTTGAATGAATCACCGAGCTTTAGAAATCTTTTTTAAATATATGTTCAGCACTGGCAGAAAATCAGCCCTCTGCATTTTATTTTCTCTCTTGAAAGATATTCAATGATTAATTACTACCATGCCACCTGCCATTATGATGGCCTGTGATGGTTATGTGTAAAGATAGACAATACACCTCTTTCTAACTGATACGTATTCTCTCTCTCTTTTTCTCTCTCTGAATGAAGAATGAAGATGCGTATAAAGAATGCAATACCCAATCAAAAAAACATAACTATACCTTACGAAAACATTACACCTTAAGAAAAAAATGTTATTTCACGCTCAGATTTGGACTTTAAAACTTATTTTACACCGGGTTCCCCAGGAGGATGGCAGCCCCTCCTTCACACCATCTATGTATGATGTTGCTCAAACGACCAACACAACAAGGTTTTGTTTCGATTTGAAAGTACTTGTTATTCATGTGTTCCCTTCTGAATACTGTATTTGGCTACGGCCACTCCCCTATTTGTTAGCGTCTGCCCTCTGGAGAAAATCACACTTTTGTGAATTATTCAATTAAGCCTCAAGGGCACTGGGTTATGCAAATAAGATACCTATGGCATTATTACTGTGCCAACAAATGCAGATATAGACAAATGCACTGGCAAGATAGAGATGCAGACTGCAATAACCTATTTTCATATTCAGTGGAGGCCTGCCAGGGACACAGCAAACAAAATGCAATTGTAACACTTCCTTTTACAGTCTGCTAATTACCAAATTGATACTCTGTAAATATCTGCTAAATTACATTATAATATTGAGTGATTACCGCTCTTAAATACGTATGGAAATACAGATAAACTACAGCTAAAATACTCACAAAAGCTTCCAGTATTACCCATTAACGCTAACTGCTAAGCACAATGTAGTTGTGAAAGTTTTAGGTGGTTGATAACTCAGATATAATTGTGTGCTCCCTACGACAGTAGGCAAGCAATTCTTTGAAACACTTATTCTATTACTCATCAATTAAAGTAAATCATTTATTTATATAAGGATTATATTAGCAGCTGACATTGTAGAAATTAAGATATGGTACTTTCTAATAAATTACTTTTTCTGAAATAGTTATTGTTTATGGCTCCAGGGTTTAATAAATTTACCCCAGAAACTATGGGATTGTTTT
>OMKI01001195.1:27431-38199 GCA_900302315.1 Phycis blennoides
ACGAAATATATGTGTGTGTGTGTGTGTGTGTGTGTGTGTGTGTGTGTGTGTGTGTGTGTGTGTGTGTGTGTGTGTGTGCATGTGCGATTGGTTGAATGAGTGTCCATGTGTGTTTACGCTTTTAAGTGTATGCCTATGTCTCTGTGTGTATAGTTATGTGTGTGTGTGTGTGTGTGTGTGTGTGTGTGCATGTGTGTATGTGTGGGTGTGTGCGTGTGTGTGTGTGCATGTGTGCCTGTGTGTGTGTGTGTGTGTGTGTGTGTGTGTGTGTGTGTGTGTGTGTGTGTCTGTGTGTGTGTGTGTGTGTGTGTGTGTGGTTGTGTGGGGGGGGGGGGGGGGGGGGGGGGGGGGGGGGGGGGGGGGGGGGGGGGGGGGGGGGGGGGGGGGGGGGGGGGGGGGGGGGAGGTATTTACCTCACAGTCCCAGCTGGGCTTTACAAACTGCAGCTGGTCGAGTCGATCAAACATCATTGTTATAAAACACGTATACGGCAAGGGAGCTCAAACACAAACAAATTGCGCCGTAACCTTGCTCCCTCTCCTTGTTCCAACACTCCAACTTTTGTGCCGATGAGCCCTTGTACACTAAGTGGGGAATCACCGCATCGCCACGAATGCCCCAGTATTTCAATACTTACGGTAAACAACGCATCAATCCTTCCCATCGACTTTGAGACTTGCAGTACAATATCACGCCCACGCCCCCCATTCTCAAGTCATCGTCATTTCAATGTTTAGTTAGCTTAGCATTGAATATGTTTAACCTATGACAACCAGGTGCAGACACAGAGGGGCGGACATTGAAGTATTGGTGCTGGTATTTGTGAAACTATAGCCTTGCTGTCTAGAGTTATAGGCTATTGTTTACTTAGCGTACCCCTTTCCCCTAATGAAATGCTTTGAAAATGATTTGCATATTCTGTGATTTTATGTTCATAGTCTCTTATTCTCCCTCTCTCAAATGCCCACATTACGGAATTCTAATGACAAACTATTACTTTTACATGTTGATTAAATGATGAGAAAATATGGAGAACCCATAGTCAGTAGACGTGAATATGTGTAACTAATTGACTACAGCAAAACAGCTTCATGAAGCCTAAGATCAAAACTGTTACTACACTTGCCAGGGTAGCTTTAACAGAAAGAATAATTGTGTATGCAGATGAAGACAGGATGTGATCTATTGTTCACAGTAATTTACTTAAGCATGGGGCGGTAACTTTTTAAATCTTAAATGTTTGCAATTTCATGCTCAGTTTTTTCCCTTATTAAGGTTTATTTTTGGGGCATGTTTCATGCTTTTGTTTTTATTTGATGAGCTTTGGACAGGAGTGTATGGTAGAGAGAGGAGAAGACATGCAGCAAGTGACTGTGGGCTGGAATTGAACCTGGGTTGATGAGAACAATGCCTTAGTGGCATGTGCTCTACCCAGTGAGCTACTGGGGCACTGAGCTTTTTCCTTATTTCTATGAATCAACCTCACCATGGTCAGCATACAAATCCATACAAAGATCAGATGATGTATGACAAGCTGACAAAGAGAGAGATCATCTTGAAATGTAAGTGATTCTTCTTAAATCAATACAGAAAAACAACTTAAAATTAGATTCAAACTTGAGTAGACAAAACAAGCAAGTAGGTAATCGTGCTGATGTAGGCTAACTTGATGATTTAAATAGAGGGGCAGACAAAAGAGGAAGAAGATTTACATTTTGGCCCCTGCGCTCTGCGGCTGGCGAGGGCTCTTCCCTGATGAACGGTGTCGAAAGCCACAAAAAAGTAAAGCAGAGCCTTTCTAAATGACAAGTAAACAAATAGAGATGGTTTATCACCGTCATCCAAGGGAGAAACTAATAGCCCTGTCTGATGGTGATCGATTCCTTTGTTTAATAAGTAAACCAAAAGAAAAAAAAAACATAAAAGACAAGGAAGCAAATACGGTAATTAGTGTTGGACATCATCAAGATGGAGATGTCGTAGCCGCAATCCTATTGCCTCCCCTATAGCCGTTCCAATCAATACGGCTGCGCTGATATTAAACTCATGAGTGTTTTGTTTGCTTCAGTTTATTTGCAATTATCTGTTTTTATTGACCTGGCATCCACTGAAGGTGGCCTAGCACTATGGAGCCGGAAACAAACAAAGAAGCACCATGGGTGTGGCATAAGAGTGCAATGTTGGGGGCTCGCAATTCTTGAGTCCTTCGTCTTTCACTATCATATCACGTCCCATCTCGACACATCTCATTAGACTACGGCTTGTTCTTTTGTAGATGCATGTTGTTAAGGAGCAGGGCATTTTGCTCTGGGATGCCTACTGGTTGACTTCAAACATCAGGGTTTTGAACAGAGAACCTTTAAGTCGGGAGCCATCCAGCCCTAACCATTAGATTAGCCTGCCCCTTCGGCAATAAAGATCACACAGACCCTACCCAACGAGACCATATGCAACCTCCAAGCCCTTTCCAGCAGCAAAACCTAATCCCTGGTGATGGGCAATTTATAGGGAGGATAATAAATGCTGCAATACGTTTCTCATATTACTTTCGTATAAGCCCTCTACAGGAGCCTTCTCCTACACACATCTTTAGTACAGTGCTGTGATATAGAGAAGCACCATTTTCTTGTGAGTAGTGATTTCCCAGGATAATGTATGATGACAATACTATACACCAGTGGGTGGGTTCTTGGACCCAAAGCATGTTACAACACCACAGGTGCATATGTTTCTTATCATGAGGTGCCCCATTGGGGAAACAATGCATTGGTGAACAAGTGAACACAAATATTTGTTGAAAGAATAATAAAAACGACAAATCGGTGAGGCTGAACATGGAAACATGTTGAACACGGTCATTAATTGTTTAGAGCGATTTGCGATGGGAAGGTGCAGTGTTGCAGTGTGTGTTAGAGAGAGAGAGAAAGAGAGAGCAAGAGAGAGAGAGCGAGAGAGCCGGAGCCAAAACTATCAAACAGCGTGTTTGTGAGGAATCAATCGCTGGCAGAGGAGTGTTTGCTGATGCGATGGCCTTCGGTGGCTTTTTGATTTTTCGTCCCAGCTGCTAGAACATCGACGTGGGGATTTTCCGTAAACTTGGTAGACAGTAGAGCTGCGCTGTTGGCGGTTACACCCGCAGATTGGATTGTGTGAAAAAAAATTAGATTTGGATGAATCGAGGGCGGGTTGCGGTTGAAATAAATAAATAAATAATACGTAGGTTAACATATTGACTAGATCTGAAATGTGAACATTCTAAAACATTATTTTTCATCAGGAAGAAATTAGTTGACCTAGACAATCTGCGCAGCTGCTGTGTTCCATAATATGGAACACAGCAGCTGCGCAGATTGTCTGTATGTATGTGTTTGGTCGTTGCCATCGCTGCTAAACATATTATGTTTAGCAGCGATGGCAATGACCAAACACATACGCGATAACATTCAAAAGGGAGAACTAAAAACTAAACCAAAGGAAGGTCAGAAAAGTGCTGTGTGGGAAAGATTCAGCGAGGTTGTTAAACAGGATGAAACGAGTGCTGGATATGTGATGTGTAACAGCTGCAAGGCACTTATGAGAGCCACAAGGCTGGTACCTTGCACATGGGGCATCATGTCCTAAAACATGTCAGGCCGACACCTTGACTAGTTTCATCCGTCGGGACGTTAAGAAAAACCCAAATCCAAGGGTTTTATCCAAGGCTAAATCCAGGTGAGTGGATGCATGTGTGGACCTGTGCTGTCTGGATATGTGTCCGTTTGATGTGGTCTCGGGCAAAGGGTTTCAACAGGTGGCCCAGACATTAATTAATATGGGAGCTACAGTAAGTTTGGTGCTGTTGACGCTGATGCCATACTACCCCATCGCCAAACTCTGTGTGACCGGGCAAAGCAGCAGGCTGCCAATGATAAAGATAAACTTTCAGAGGTCATCCAGAATGCTATGGGCTACAGTGGAATCGCTGTAACCACCAACATGTGGACAGATGCATTTAACAAGAGGGCATATACAGTTCTTACAGGCCACTACATAAATGAGGAGTGGCACTTGGAAAATCGTATTTTGGCAGCAGTGGAATTCGACAGGAATCTAAAGAAAACTGGCGAAAACCTACATGATCAAGTAACCAGTGTTACTTGATCATGTAACGACATATGGAATATTACCAGACAAAATCGTTTTTGTCAGTGACCAAGGCCGAACATAAAGGCTGCCCTTTGGAATTACAACTGGATTCCGTGCTCCACACACAACCTGAACACAGTGTTAAGACACACGTTCAGGGAAAAGAATCAACCAGAAGGCATTCAAGATGTGGTGAAGATGATCGATAACTTCAAAAGCCTGGTGGCATATCTGAAGAGAACCGATGCAGTTGCAAGCTTAAAGCACACTGTGATTCAAGAATGTGAGGTTCGATGGTACAGCAAAGTCGACATGCTGGAATCTGCACAAAATATATATTATATAATATTGCGACATCAAACAGCTGCTGGAAGACAGAGACCAGTTACATTGGATGAATGGCATCTTCCAAGACCAGCTCATACACCTGATTGAATTCCTCACTCTCTGCAAATTAGCCATTAGCGAGCTAGAAGGAGAGTGCTACCCAACAATTCACATGGTGTTGCTTTGGATTTTCAAGCTTAAGCGGCACTGTGAGCCCAAGTTTGGAGATCCACCATACATACTCCATGCCCGCACATCTGGCCTGCTCGATGAGAAAATGCGCCTAACTCCTACCCATAAAGTTGCCACTTGTCTCTGTCCGAAATTTAAGTCACTAAAAACGCTGGCAATATTCGACAGATGAGTGGTGATTAGGCTAGTTCGGGAACTTATAAAAGACGAACAAGACGTCAGTCATGATACAGAAGGCACCTCTGTCACCAATTCCATGCCAGCAGCAGAGCAAAGTATTGTATTAACTTAACTTGGTTTTGTAGGCTATAGATTAGGTAGTGTAAAATGCTTATGGACCAACACGTTCTTAGATCAATATTGTTTCATGCTTTTATGGGTCTGTATGTCTTTTGTAGCTGAACCTGATGGTGCACAATCGCAGCAGAAGGTGGACTTCACGGAATGGGAAGAGTATACACCTACACTGATTGATGAAGTCGAGGAGTATTGCTCTGCAAACTTCCATTTCGACGAGTCATCAGAAGAACATTTACATTTACGGCATTTAGCAGACGCTTTTATTCAAAGCAACTTACAATAAGTACATTTGTCAGAAGAAGGTGAAACATTTCATTGCTGTTAATACAGTAAGAAAGTAACCAGAACAAGTTTCAAACATTTCATTTGCTAGGTTAACCATTGTTAACATTGGAACATCTGCTTTGTTCCTGGGAAAAGCAAGGTCGCTTATTCCCACAGCTGCAGCACCTTGCCAGGAGAATCTTGTGCATTCCAGCAACAAGTGCTGCGAGCGAGCGCTGCTTTAACGCAGCATTATAGAGGCCAGACCCTCTTGCCTGAATCTTGGCGCAGTGGATGCTAATCTGTTTTTGCACAGTTCGAAGAAAAGGTCTAACTAAGGTATGGCTAATTAAGTCATCTGCGTTGTCTATAGGCTATCAAATACCTAGGCTAGGCCCTAGCCTTTGAGTTGGGTTAATAGTTTTAGACTGTGACTTTACGCAGCAGGCGTTTTGAGCCCATAATATGGGACATTTTGAGTTGATCTGAAACAGATATGTTCTACCTCTGTTATCGTTAGGCCAGTAGGCCTATATGCCGACTGAAATGTATTTTTTGCCATAGCTAACAAGCAAACAAGACGAATAAATGTTCAAAAGCAGTTGTGTGTCAGCTGTATGTTTTCCGAAGTTTCAAGTTGGCTGTGGGTCGGAGCAACTCACACAAGCTTGACATTGAATGTAGACTGGTGGACTTTGGACTTTAAAGTAAACGAAAGTTTACCAGGAGTTACCTATAGTCAAGAAACCCGACACTTGACTGTCATGTGGAAGCAGAGACGGTGAACTTGGAACCAGCCAACGTCGTTTCCCAGCGGAGGCAACGAAACGGTAAGATATAAATTCAAAGAGAAATAGACTTTGGTTTGTATCAGCGTCCAGTTGAATGTATTCCAGACTTTTTTTTCAGACTGTTTTCTGATTAAAAAAGGACGTTTATAGCGCATGCATATACTATAATGAATGATGATCGGGTGGAGGGCGGGTGTGGGTATCAATTGTTGAAAAAAAAACATTGCTTTGGGTGGATGGCGGGTGGATTATTGATATTTAGCAGCGGGTGCGGATGACATTACAGCTCATCTGCGCATCTCTAGTAGAAAGAGTGGAAGAGAAGGAAAGAGGGAGCGAGTGATAGGGAGGGAGAGAGTGTGTGTGTGTGTGGCGGGGGGAGGCAAGGGAAGGGAGAGTGATAATCTTTTGATCTCCTCTGATGACTTAAAGGTGCTGTAGGTCAGATTTGTGAGTTTTATAGTGAGAGAGAGCAGGATTTTTAAACCAAACAACAAAATGTCCTCTCCCTCCTTCCCAACATTTCTCTGCCATTGAGAGGTATTGCATTTTACACACCTGGGATTGACAGGCCGGATGGATTCCCTGAACCAATCTGGGAAGAAACACTGAGAAGAGAGTGATTGGTAAAAAATTAACTGGGAGTGGTCTAAAATCATAATGGGCACATAAAGAACAGGCACAGTCAACCAGAACAGATATTCTCACAGTGCGTTTGGCTCACTAATAGGTTATGAATGGCTCTGGCATTTGTAACAAATTACACTCAAATTATAGCTCTTAAATCTTAAACCTTAAACCTGGTGTTGTGTAAAACACAACACCAGGGGAAATCCTGCCTTCCTGTGTACAGCAAACTATAATATAGTATTTGAGGGTTAATTTCTATGCTTCTTTCTCTATATAATGATATGACTTTGATATTAATTTATATTGATGTATAATATATATATGTGTTTATTTCAAATACCCTTATTTACATTGTTTGGTGTTATTGTTGCCTGACACTGCTGTATCCTGTGGGATGAATACAGTTCAATCCATTCATCCACAATACTTGTATTACAAGCTGCATCTAGTGGCTATACCAAATAAAAGGTGTATGTGTTTTCTGCACTTTAGAAGAAATACAACTCCCACAAGGAATACAAGGACAGGGGCAAAACATCACATTGCCTTTGTTTTGTCCTTGTGGCGATTGAAGCAGAAGCACACAAAACTCAGATACAGTGGTTTCCTTTGGTCTGTGCATGTGTAACAAGTAGCTCAGTGGGTAGAGCGGGTGGACAGAGCGGGTCGTCCACTAACCGTAGGGTCAACGGTTCGATCCCCTTGATCCCCCACCTCCTCCAACTGTCCACATGCCGAACCCCACAAATGTACTGATTGTAAGTTGCTTTGGACAAAAGTTTGTGCTAAATGCCCCTTTACCCTTTAACAAGTAAAATACGAGGGCAATTCATCTAATACGGGAAAGAAAGTTTCTCGTGGATCGGGCTTCTTTTTAACACAGGTAACGAGCAGACAAGCAACTCAATCTGACACATCGGTTCAGATGTTGTCTTTGGCCTTAATTCAGAGGATTATTGATATCTGAAAATATTGAGCATTCCTTCAAAGCAACTGCAGCCTTAGACGCTACGTCTCTCTCTGTCTGTTATCAAATCAAACCGTGACACTTTTTTTTACAGTCAAAGTTGGTGCTATGTTATTCACGTTATTCTACTTGTCTTGTCCTGCTGCGTAATACCAGTGTATCGAGGCTTAGCTACTGTTTTGTCTTGTGTTGCTAGCTACGCTACGGTAGGTTCCATTGAAAGCGCAGCTGCCGGGGAATTCAAAATGTCTGACTGGACGGGCTCACCACTGGTTCGATTGTGATGATGAGCATTTGGTGTGCATCAACTATAACCGTGAGTATTTTAAGTGGTCTTATGAATCTGAATCTTGACTTATGTGGTCATTCCGAAGAGTGACAGCGCTACAGGTCCTCCCAACACATTGTACAAATCCCACGGAAAGAGCTCTTTGCGAGTGTGAATCTAGGTCAGAATTGTGATTGATGTCCGTGTTTCCCCTTGGGATTACAGGATGTACATGAAACATCTGCTAGGTGAAGGAGTTCTGTAACCATACGCCATGCATGACGGTGGCGTCGTTTTTGTGGGTTTGGGTTTGTGTGTGTGACAGAGAGAATGTTTGTGTGTGTTGTAGTAAAATATTCCTGCAGTGCTACGAGCATCAGATATCTATGTTCTATAGAGAGAGCGAGAGAGAGAAAGAGAATACGTACAGTCATAGAACAGATCGACATGTTCCCATTGTGACCTCAAGTTCTCTTAACAGTACATTACATTATGAATGCTCTGTTTGTTTACAGCAACTTGTGGGTGAGGTCCTCACAAGGTTCCAGCCACACAGCCTTACAGGGACATGCCTGGTATTGGTGTTTGATCCCTGGAACCAAGGATGGCCTTATGGGGTCAGTACTATTAGTATTATAAGCAATGTAATAATATGTAACATCATGTGCCTAATATTCAATAACATTATTGAATCCTATGGTTGGGGTTTAAGGATAGGGATAGGCAGTAACGCACTAACCACATTGTAGTTGCAGGCTATTTCCTAAGGTTATTACAATGGAATATAAATTGAATTACCCAAATTGGGGATGTGTTGTGCACATGGATAGGGTCAGCAAAAAAGTCTAAATACAAAACACGAAAAAACCTGTTTGTGCGAAACAACAGATTTAAAGAGCCCCTGTACACCCAGTCAGTCTCTGATTTGTTTTCCTAACTCGTGTTATGTGTGCGGTTACAGGTTTTTACATTGCTTATTGCCGAGTACAGCGTAACAAGTACAGCATAACAAGTACAGCGCAACGTACGGTGTCACCCTGTAGTGTAACGTACAAGGGGGGGGGGGGGGGGGGGGGGGGGGGGGGGGGGGGGGGGGGGGGGGGGGGGGGGGGGGTGGCGTGCGGCAGCGTGATGCGGCAGAGCGTAGACGCACGTCCGGGCAAATCCAAGGTCATCCATTTTGTTGGTGATTAACTGACGCCGCGAGTGCAAGTCTGCGGCTCGCATTCAAGGTTTCCCTTAAATAGTCGCCGTCTAATGGTGAATCAATACCCCACAGAGAGCGGGTCGTTAAGCTTTCGATGTTTGACTAATGACATTGAGGCCCCCCCGGCCCTGGATACCCCCCACCACCCCCCCGTTCACCAACTCCCCAAACACTCCCGACCAAAGAGCGCGGGGCAATAATGTATTTACACAAGTGTGCGCGGGGAGATGCATCCGCGTGAAATCCGCCGTCGCGTTGCACAAGAGGAACGTGGGCTGATGCGGCGGCGGCGGCAGCGGCGGATTCAGACGCGTGGGAGCGCCACTTCTGGTCGTTTCTTTTGGTTTCAATTAGGAGACGCCATTGATTCCGAGGCCAATTTGTATGCGCCGGAGACGCCGCGCAGGAGTGTAGCCATTTGTTGTTTGTTTGTTGTTTTTTTTTTCCCTCCCCTGCTACTGACGAAAGTGAGGGATGATGTTGGTGTCAGTGATGGCATGGGGGGAGGGTGAGGGGAGGTGGGGGGAGGGGGGGGGGTGGGGGGGGGGGGGGGGGGGGGGGGGGGGGGGGGGGGGGGGGGGGGGGGGGGGGGGGGGGGGGGGGGGGGGGGGGGAGTTGAGTCGATGCAAATGGAGTCGCTTTGTACACAGACGTCTTAGCGCAAATGAAGCAAATTATAAATAAATGCGTTGTGTATGGGGTTGTGGATAAAGAGAGATTAAACGGATGAGGGTGAGGTGGGGCGGGGGGGGGGGGGGGGGGGGGGGCCGACGGCTGTAAACAAAAGATAATCCCAATGCTCAATAATGTTCCCCACCTCTCGCTTTCTCGGCGGAATATACTTGTTCCACTTCGGCACAAAGGATCTCCGTGATGCCTGCGCTCTCCCTGCGAACCGCAACAATACACCCGCCTGGGAAACTCCAGCAACGCCGAGTAGTTGACCGGCCAAGCCTTCCTTTTAATATTGAACCCTGGGTGTGTTCGCATGCTCATGTTTGAATCTAGCCGCCATCGGCTGGTGGCAGGTGTTCACTTGGGACCCTGCATCACGTACTACCCCGCATAATTGATTTCCATCGCCTAATACAAAATAATATTCCAAAGGAAATGCAGGGGAGGGTGGGGGGCTAATTATCTGATAAAACACGTTGAGTCTGACCTAGGGTTGGTTGGGGTGACACCAGCAAAGGGTCCAACGCCCAAAGTGCGGACTCATTTATCTAGAATAATGATGATTCTCACAAATCCAATTCAGTTATCAATGTGATCAAGCTGGTGCCTGCATCAGCATCCAGGGTTAGGGCGGCCAACGCACAGGCGTATCTCTTTGGCCTTCTCCATCTCTCCCCTAGTCTCTCTATATCTCTTCTCTGTGTCCCTCTCTTTCTTTGTATGTCTCTATTATCTCTGTCCCCCTTCTCTCTCGGTCCTCCTTCCCTTCTCTCATTATATTTGTGTCTCTTTCTCTCTGTCCCCCTCTCTCACTCTCATTCTCTGTCTCTCTCTCTCTCTCTCTCTCTCTCTCTCTCTCTCTCTCTCTCTCTCTCTCTCTCTCTCTCTCTCTCTCTCTCTCTCTCTCTCTCTCTCTCTCTCTCTCTCTCTCTCTCTCTCTCTCTCTCTCTCTCTCTCTCTCTCTCTCTCTCTCTATTGACTGTCTCTCTGGCACTCCTATCTGCCACACTCCCGACCCTATC
>OMKI01001213.1:4566-19491 GCA_900302315.1 Phycis blennoides
TGAAGTGTTTTTTTTTTACTATTTAGCTATAGTATTTTGGTGTCCGGGTGCCAATAGGTTGTAGGACACATTGTAAAATATGGATCTGTACTGGAGAATTGCAGTAACACACACACGCACACACACACACACACACACACACACATTTAAATATATATATTTTACATTTCATCCACAGGACTTTCTAGCTGCCGTGTCAAATATGGCTCTATACTTGGGAATAAGGTTTGTCTTAATGTTTCAGTGAAAAATAAATAATAAAAGGCAGAACGTATGAGAAGCAGAAGGATCGAAGTAAGTAAAATATGAAAAGAATAATCTGTTCATCAATAATCGGTTGGCAAAAACTAAAAGTTCAACCGAATGAAGCAAGGGCATCTGTGTAATGTTAATGTGAATTCTACCCTCCACATAAGCCAATGTCCCCCCTAAAGCAAAACAAGACAACGTCAATGTGTTTCGTCGCGTTAATGCAAGCGACGTCACAAAACTCACAAAAAACCTGTTGTCTACTTTGAGGGCTCTTATTGAGATGACAGCCAAGAAACAAAAAAAAAAAGCATAAAATAGCAAAAAATAACATTTTGATAGCAAAATATTTTCTCCCCCGTCTCTCATCGTATGCTGCACGCCTTCACACGTTGCAGCGTTCCCATCATGTCTCTGCACGCTGTGATTTGGAGTGCCTCTTTTCGGTTCAGATGAGCTGTGATTATCCTGGCGCCTCACCTCACCTTCCTCCGTCCACACATTTTGGCCCAAACAGCCGGTCTGATCGGAGGAACGCGGGAGCGCAGGGCAGAAGATATTAGAGAAGACATTATGTAATTTGGACCTGTGGTGGGAAAGAGAGCATGAAATGATGGGAGAAACAAGTAAGAAAAAAACAGACGAGAATGCGTGAACACTGTACCGCCAGTACCCCCAAGTGGACCACAGTGGCATTACTGGTGCGCGTCTTCAGTCTTCCTCCCAATTTAGAGCTTTTCTTTTTTTTCAGAGCAGTCGAGAAAACAACCAGTAAATTGGATATTGAACGGCATACTGCATTACTGATGCAGCCTTTATTCATCATTAGTTGTTTGGTTGTAATGTAAATCCACAGCAAGCCCTTAAATCCCCCCCCCCCCCCCCCCCCCCCCCCCCCCCCCCCCCCCCCCCCCCCCCCCCCCCCCCCCCCCCCCCCCCCCCCCCCCCCCCCCCCCCCCCCCCCACCCCCCCCCCCCACCCAACCCCCCCCCCCCCCCCCCCCCCCCCCCCCCACACACACACACACACACACCCCTCATTACCGCCTTATCCCCACACAGCCAATCCATCCGTGTTAGTCGCCAGGCATCATAACCCCTGGGTAAATTAAAGACAGTGATGCAGACAGTAGGCAAGGGACAAGGACTTAACTGCTCTCCCTCCATCACTCTCCGCTCTCTGGCAGCCACTGCTCCATAATTCTCTTTTTTTATCTCTGTATCTTTCCATCAATCTGTCTATTTTAGCATTGCCTGATGAATTCCCAGTTAAAGGCTCTGGTGGAGCAGAAACTCACTCACATCCAACACACACCTTGTGTGTGCGCACACACACACACACACTTGAACATACATACAGTGGTAAAAACATACCTCCATCCCGCGTTCTTTCTCTCAATTGCGTAAACTCCTTCACACCCAAAAATACAAAGTAATAATCATAATACAAACAAATGTATTATATATGAAATAAGAGGCTGAATGGAGACCAGGACAGTGGAGGCCTAACCCAGGGAAGAGGGCTGGTCCACTGGACTGGAACAGAACCACTGCTGGCTGGTTGCTTCAGGAGAGCGGGTCCTCCGTAACCTGCCCTCTCCCACTCCGGACCCCCCTGCACACTGTGATTCATCACCCCATCTGCACCCCCAAGGTTACCAGAAACCCCATTAGCCAAGGGGTCAGGGAGTGGGCCCGGTTGGTTGCACACTGCATTCGGTGTGTTGGTAGGAGGCTGAATACACTATCCTGCATTAGCTCTTGGGAACTTTGACAGTTGACGCGGATCTGTGAATTTCCTTCAGCTTTTTTTTTCTTTGTTGAATTTTGAACATGTATTTTGTCGCGGTTCCAACATTGGCTTACGGCTTTGTTGCTTCATCGATCATTATAAACCTCTGAAAGTATTAACCTCATGAGGAATATTATCTTCCTGTCGGGGGGGGAAATGTATTATTTAATGCTATGAAAATAAAAAGAAATCGAGGACCTTTCAGGAAAAGGCAGCACTTCCGTAACTCTTGGCACTTGGAAGTGAATCATACGTGAATCGTTGCACGAATACAACGAACCACAAGAGCCTCACAGATTTTAATGAAGAAGCAGCATGTTGTCCATTCGCCGATGACTCAGGCTAATTATCCCTCACGGTGGACTTGGAAGCCAAGCTCTGTTCACGGAGGCAGATACATGGGATAAACCCATCCTGTTGCCAATGGGTCTCCAGGCCCCCAGTGATTCTCAATGAGTCACTGGGTGCCTGAGTCATCGTGTGCAAGACGGACTCTCTTTTTTTCCTATTTCTTTCACTCCGATTAATTGCGGGGCTCATCTGCAAGTTGTGTGGTACACATGGGTGAAGTACCACTTCTTTTTATTACAAAGTATACAATTAAGAACGTGGTCGAAGGCCTGGTTTATACAGATTCAGTTTTTGGTTTGAGGTCTAGATGAGCTGATTGATTTGAAAAGGCACATTAAGGAAAGATGGTCCTTGAAAAAAAGAAAGTGAAAAAATAAGCAGTTTGCCAAGAATGCAGGCAACAATAGTACAATGATGTTAATAGTAGACAAGCGGATATTTCTCTGAAAAGAGAACAACAAAAAAACATTACAGCCAACACAATTGGCTGTAATGTCTGGCTAACTAATGAGTTCAATGGTTACCAATCACTTCGAAAGATCTTTTCCTCAATTATTTTCTTTTCCAATTTTTCAACATTTGAACATTTGAATATTTATAGATAGACTCTGCGCTTCATGACAATAGTTAGCTGAAGGAGACTTCCTTTCAGCAACTCTTTTGCAAGTCTTTTGAATTCATGTTCGTTTCTCCACTGGCGCTCCGAGACATAGTTCTGTTTAAGTCATTAGACAGGAATCCTAAATGTTCCAATGTCCGTTCTGAAGCTTGAAAAATCAAATATTGTCCAGTTGGCGGTTTGTGTGTCATTTGAATCATTCATCTTACTGCAACCATGCCCACCTCACCCCAGACATCCCCCCACACACCCACACACAACCCCCCCCACACACACACACACACACACACACACACACACACACACACACACACACACACACACACACACCTGTCCTTTAACCGATTTTCTTGGTTCTCGGCTCTACAGGTTTGCCGGCCGCACCATCATGGTTGTCATGGTAGCCATCAGCGTGGGACCCTTCCAGTAGTACCACTTGATGCCGTTGTAGTGGACGACGGTGGAGGAGGCGGGGTAGTACATCCCATTCAGGTTAGACGGACCGCAGGCCTCAAACCACCAACCTACAACCAAGAGGGGGCCAGAATCAGCTGACAAAACGCCTTCAATTTAGACTTGATTAAGATGGAGGTCGGTAAGGAAGGTGGTCTAGTGGTTAGGGTGTTTCACTCCCAATTATACACTGTAAGTTGCTTTTAAAAAAGTGTCTGCTGAAAGCCTAAATAGTGTGTAAAGATATGTATGAATGCTGGCAGATGCGTTGAGCTGCACTTTGGGGCGGTTAGTGTCAAAGATTGAGAAGTAATGGGTCCTAATAAGGAATGAGCTGTAATTAAGTTGAGGGTTAGGAAGTGTTTCTCGTCTCCTTTACCCCCAGAGGCGATGTGGGCACATTTGCAGGTGCAGCCGTCGTTGTCTCTGTCCTTGGTGCTGAACGCGGTGCCAGAGTGTGTGAGGCTGCTGGTGCGGCCCGCTGTGCCACTGAACCCTTGGGCATGGAGGCTAAAAAAAGACAGAAAAAAAAACATGAAAGGTTTTTAGAAACCCTCCCCAAAAAAGTGGCATTAAAGTTGGATGAAAAACATGTCAGCTAACAAAATTAAGCTGCCATCGAACCGTGGGGGTCTGAGACGGAAAACAGCAGGAAGAGGTTGCTATGCAACAATGATTAAGGAGTGTGAGACAAAACAACCACCCTTTCTGCATTATCCCCACATCATGCTTTTTTTTTGGGGGGGGGTGATTTATCTCTGAGAATTCCTAAAGGTACAACCTGTTTTAGTTTTATTTTTGCGTGTTTGAGTGTGTGCATGTGTGTTTTTGTGTGTGTGTGTGTGCGTATGTGTGCGTACGTACGTGTGCGTTTGTGTACCCGTGTGTGTGTGCGTGTATGTGTGCATTCGTGTACCCGTGTGTGTGCCAGTCCAGGTTTGAAGGGGGAGTTCACGAGGTCAATACTGCTGTCTGCACTGTGCCACGCCCTGTCGTTCAGTGTGGTTAGCATCAGTCCCTCCCCCCCTGGCAGAGAATGTGACCTTTTCCGCAGCCCCCCGGAACACACTGTCTAGGCTGACTAGATGGCTTCTCCCCCCCCCCCCCCCCCACAGCCAGCTCTGAAGTTCAGAGGGCAGTGACCGTTAAACTCCCAAGCTGTAGACAGATGGGGGGTGTGACTCTGCGCCACTTATGGGGGAGAGAGGGGAGGCTGAGGGGCGGCGGGGTCCGGGGAAACGAATGATGCTCCGAACATTGTAGGTGGTAATTGCTTTGACGGTGTGGAACACACGGTTCAAAGATGCTCACTGTATGCTAGCTTTGTAGTTTACACAGGAACACAGTATTAGCTAGCGTATAGCTCATTGTCAAAACTTAAACGTAGTTTTTTCATGTTTTTGACTATCATGAATTCTGATACTATGAATGAAATTAAATATCTATTTTTTGCTTATGGGAGCTATCCACCAGCTTCAAGTCCCACCACACAGATGAGACTCCCCAGCCATTTTGTACAGTGTAAATGTTTCCGAAAAAGTATCATCCTGTGCTGATGGACCTCCATGGATGCTACTGGCAGACCAGCTGGGGGAGGGAGAGATAGGGAGAGAGGGAGAGGGAGAGAGAGAGAGAGAGAGAAGCTAGCTAGCTAGCTTCCTGGCAGTTTGCAGGTAATGGTGAGTGTTTATTTTATCGTGTTCCCACGTGAGGGGCCACCCACAGGGATTTGAAGGGACAACTGCACCATAATGGAGAGAAAATGAAGGGAGATTAGAGCTGTAGCCTGCCTTTCGATTCGCTCATGCATCTGAGTGACAAAAAATGTATGGCAGTTTGGTATTAGGACTGAGGTAAATAAAGGTATGAGGTATGGTAAATGAAGTAGAAGAATGTTTTGATATAGAAGCTATTGGATAATAGCTTCTAATTTGCCACAGTTCCCAGTTCTCTACTTTATATTGATTATTTTATTATTATCTTAATAAAATTATTTATTGCAACAGTTATTGTTAAACTCTACTCAGAATTGTGCTGATAAGCAATCACTTATGCAATTAAAGAACTGCACCATGGATCATACTGAAATACATAACAGGTAAAAATAATGAAGATAAAAGAAAATTGTTACCCACAACACAGCATAATCACAATCATAATATTCATCCCAATAACACCTTTAGCCCCTCTGTGTTGTTTACTCTCTACACTTCAAGTTTTGTTTTTATCACTATTTTTTTATAACTACTACTTTATACTCTTGTTGTATTATTTTGTATGTCTGTATTTGCCGATTATGAATGAAACGGAAAGGGAACCTGTAGTTGGCGTGCTCTGCATCCAGGTGGAAGTGGTCGTAGTGGGAGAACACCTCGTTGCCTTCCCTGTCCCTCAGCTGCACCTGCAGGCTGTAGTCCTGGGAGATGGTCAGCTGGTGGATGATGTCGTTCCCCAGCCAGTGCTCTCCAGACGGATCTCCAAAGCCCTGGTGGGGGGCATGGCCGTGGACAGAGAGAGGAAGCGGGGGCCGACAAGAAAATAACAGAATGTAAAGGTGTGATCCACGTAAATGAAACCTTTTTTTTTATAAACAGCAGCCCGCCGATTGTCCCCTTTCTGTCTCCTAAATCCAAGACAGGGACATGAGTGGGTGGCAATAGCTCAGTGGATAGAGCGGGTGGACAGAGCGGGTCGTCCACTAACCGTAGGGTCGGCAGTTCGATCCCCTTGATCCCCTCCTCCACATGTCAGACCCCACAAATGTACTGATTGTAAGTTGCTTTGGACGAAAGCGTCTGCTAAATGCCCCTTTACCATTGAAGTAAAAGCCAACAAACTGTTCAGCTGACTTATCACAAAAGGAAATAATATTTCCTTTCGTGATAAGTCAGCTGAACAGTATTGCAAACGTGCAATGTATTATATTATTTCAATGCAATTCCAATCCCAGATTCGTGTGATGCCATTCTTCATAGTAAAGGAAAAGTTTCTCTCTCGTGTCTCTCTTGTTCTTGCAGAATCTAAAAGAGATCAATGCCCACTTGCACACACATTTTTCAAGGCTGAGACGGAATTCACTTATCAAGGAAAGGTGAAATGTAATTAAATTCATATCATGAGAATAACGTTTCAAAAATATATGTTTGGCTCCCTTAGGTCTCGGGGCAAGGTTAAACAATGAAGCAGCAGATATAAGACATCGGAATGAATGAAACAATATTAAATGGAAACAGATACAGTCTTTGAAGTGAGCGATTAAGCTTCATGGAGAGATTTCCGTAATTGAAATGAAGAGTGTCACTCCGGTGAAATACTAATGACTTCAGACAAGTCTATTTGGAGAGAACAGCATAAGACGACCAAAGGGGTTCATGCGGGTCAGGGGTCTCTTGGATGCATTTATCCTTTCGAAGCGCGCGACACAAAGAGTTTCTTCTTCGTCACGTTTAATCACCGTGGCTCGGTGGAAACAGCATGTATGATTGAGGGCTTAAGGAAAGCGCTTCTACACACACACACACACGCACACACACACACACCGCCCTGACACAGGGCCAATAATCTACTCCGTCCACTCCCGAAAACCCCCCCAAACGGGCAAAAATATTTATCATGCGCTTGTACAAATATTGTTCCTGAGGCCCTCTCCTGAACTCCCCCGTGCACTCACTCAATTGCTCTTTCCCTGCCAAACCATACGGGTTCATCTACTGAGGAAGGTTGGATTAAGTAAAAAAAAATCTAATTTCATTTTCAATCACGAAAACCCTAGGCAAACTGCGCTCATTAGCATGTTGCGCCAATTTAACTGAAATCAGAGCTGTCATAATTGTTTCTTCTGTTTCTTTGTTATTGCACACCAGAGTCAGGGTCCATTGACGGATCGTATCGCATCTCGTGCTAAGGCTGAGCATGGGGGGGGGATTCTTATGCACTGCTGCTGCCAGTCTGGCCGACTGTTGCAAAGTACTCCACAAAATGGTGGTGTTTGTGGTCCGACTGGCACCAGGGTGAGATACTCGTGTGCACTGCAGTGTTATTTGCAGCCAGCACTTGTTGCTCGGGGCTAATCTTTCATTACCACTCATTCCTTCAATACCATCTCCCAGAGAGAGAGAGAGAAGATAGAGAGTGGTAGAGAGGCCTATTGGGACTTGGATGATGGATAAAAAACACTGCTCCATGGGTCAGTATGTGTGTGTGAGTTTTCGTATGTGTGAGTGTGTGTGTATGTGTGTGTGTTGACGAGTGGGGGGTTGACAGAGTGGGAGAGAGAGCAGGTGCAATAACATGAGGGTGGGAAGGGGTGGGTGAGATGGGGTTGGGGGGGGGTTGCAGATACAACAAGCGCAGGGTCATCTCAAGATCCCTGCCCCCCCTCCCCTTGTAACACGATACAGAACACGGTGTGTGTGAACTGTGGGGCTGGACAGCAACCGTACCGTCTTGTAGTCTCTCCATCCGCGGTGGAAGTCCACCGAGCCGTTGTGTCGGTGCTGCAGCACGGTCCAACCCCCGCCACGGGTCCTCATGTCACAGAACACCTGCGGAGACATCCAGAGGAGAGGAGGGGCGGAGGGAAAGGGGGGGGGGGTTGTGCTTGAGTTGAACAGGTTCGGTTCCAGAGACGGCGGTTGAGTTCAAGTCAGGTTCACGGAGAGAGTTTTAAGGAGGAAAAAAAAATAGAGCGACATGATAGCAAAGAAAATGTGTACCATGTCAATACAGAACAGGATTGGGACATCAAGGGTGAAGAGGAGGTTTGGGAAGAAATTACATTTTACACCTGGAGGGAACAAGGCAGTTGAAAGATACCTCTGAGGCCTCAGAGAGAGAGAGAGAGAGGGGTGGGGGAGAACGGTGTCATGCGTTGGCATGATCAAGGCAGGACGGGAGAACTAACATGTCAGTGTGTGACAGTTATCTATGGGGCTTGTTAGACGACTATTTTTCTTTTTTCCATTTTTCAGTACACGCACGCAGGTGCCCAAATGCACACACACACACACACACACACACACACACACACACACACACACACACACAACAAATCATTTCTATTGGCTTTGTCATGGCTTGGCATAGTATTTCAACAGTGCCTTGCGGATATGTAGATGTGAAATCGCTCAGCATGGGGTGCCTCTGTTAAAGTAACATTTTGTTATTGTTATATTTTGGTATTGTCATTTTTGTATTTTATTGGTTTGGAACTAATAAAATGTTGTTACTCACACATTTGCAATTCATACAACTCATTTTGTACAAATGGCCAATGGCGCAACCCATGTTATTGCAACTTGACGAAAAATTATGTAGTAGATGTACCAGTAGATTTTCTTGTCTTATATGTTTTGCTGCATGACAACCCAACAGTGCTGTGTGTTTTGAGAACAACCTTCATGGAGATAGTCAGATGATAATCCCTCGACCGGAGCCACCCATACACCAGGGAAAACACCCCTCATCCAAAAATAATCGTATTTAAGCCCTCGTAACTCGTTTAATGCGACCACGCGGTTTGCGTTTGACTGAGCTCCTAGCTCCCTGTGAACACTTCTACGCGCATCTTGACTGTCCTGGTGGAATAATCATAGTTTATGTTTAGATTTTGAAGTGGAAGATGTAATTTCTTTCCCCTCTCTTATTGACTTCCACACGCATCTAACCTCCGCCACCGAAGAACGGTGGCATTGGTGTCAACATTCGGCCACAGGGATGGGCAGATTTACTCAAGAGGGTTGCTAAGATTCCAGAATATCTCACTCACCCACCCTTTCTCTCCCTGAATTATTACAGTTGTGTTCTCGGAATAACCGCAGAGTGGATTTCAAAACGGACATTTGCGGGTGTAAGTATGTGTGCTCATGGTAACTTACTATCTTCTGCTAGAACGAAAATAAAACCAAATGAGTTAGAGTTGTAAAAATGGTGCCAGAATACGAACTTGTTAATCAGGGTCAGACAATGGAGCTGAATGCCAATGTGCTGTGTTATTATTTTGGTACATTAGGGACCTAGTCCTACAGCTCTCAAGACAACGTATTGAATACTGATTTGGAGCAGATAAATATTTATTATACCTGTACCGCAATTTATTGGACGGCAATCATTTATGAGCAAAAACCTGACCACTCGGGTAATATATGACTTAGAATGTAATGGCCTCAGGTAGTTGCATTAGTCTTTAAGGTTTTTGTCCTAAATTGTTTTATGTAGCCACATTTACAATTTTAATGACTCCGTTTTGCATGCATCAATCACAAAAAAGGAATCTGTTGAGTCTCTTTCTCTTTCTCTCTCTCCCTCATTCATGTGCTCCTAATGAAGGAAGTATACATTTCAAACAGAAAGTGCATGCTTGTCCCTTGTCCAATGAAATAAAACCGACACACCACATCTAAAAAATATGCCGATTTTAATCTGCACCACATTATTACAACCTCCCGGTTTATTTTTTGCCAGCTGCAGTGAAATAAAATGGCAGGCACTGAAAGCAGAAAACACAGTTGGAGAACGCTGACATCTATCGCAATCTGTACGACCTGCGTCTGGCAGGAAACACATGGCTTCGATGCCAAACTATTGGCACGGTTGACCCACAGGAAATGAGAAGGACCGGGTAGGGAGGCAGGGAGAGAGTGAGGGGGGGAGGGAGCAGTTACCAGCCAGCTCACTGCAGTGGCAAAGAGAATAGGCAAACCTGTTCTTTCGCTGCCTTTTGTTTTTCCTTGAAAAGCTCGGAGATCTGGCCGCTGCATGCGTCTTGATTGAGGAAACCGCACCAGGCTAGTGGTCAAGTGAATGAGGGCCAGTGGCCGGGGTGGCTAAGCTACAGTATATGTTTCAACATTTGCCTCCACACACAAACACACACACACACACACACACACACTGGTTGAGTCAAGACCCCTGTGGGGCCTGACGTGCCTGTTGCTTGTTATGCTAGCTCCCTCAAAAACAAGGCATGACATTTCCGTCAAAGTCTGTGCCAAAAGAAGTTTTGATAATGTCATTGCACGAATCGTTTGCCTGAGTTCAGCGATGCCCATAATAATAATAATGAAGCTTCTGAATGTCACAATGGACACTGCAGCAGGTATCACAATAAATCAATATCAGTGATATGAAGGTAGGCTATTTACTAAATATCAGACAATAATAAAATGTGTTGCAACAATGGCTAAAATGTATCTGATATTTAGAAGCAAAGGCCATCGGTAACCTTACTGCACCTTGACGCTTTGGGTGGAGTTTGGGAGCCGTATGCTGTATATCCCGTTGTCTTTCACTCCGGAACGCAGGATGTCTGCACAGTCTCTGAAACTGGCTGGCTCCTCTTTGGCCGTCGTGGAGATCTCTGTGAACACACATTCAGATGAGCACCTGTTTTATAAAGCCACGTGAGGACACAAGTTAGTATTAGGCGATGGTATTTGTCAACCTTTGAACATTTTGTACCTAATGTACAAAATTATTTACTTTGACAGCAAAAAAGAACCCGTCTAATGTGTTGTGCTCTCTATCTACTCTGTTGTACTGACATTGTGGTACGGCAGAATCACCAGACTAGGGTGCTGAAAGTAACTGTGCTTGAGCTAGATACCCAGCTCCTCAATGAGCTGCATTCCAAAATCACATCACATGCCACTTTGGACATGTGCTTGCATTCCACCGGGAGAGGCTTTACCATTGCAGTGGTTGACCATCGCAAGTAGCTGCTGAACAGAGTTGGTGAGGTGGGCCTGCTGCCTCTGCAGCAAGGAGCTGTTGGCCATGGAGCCGTCCACCTCCCCTTGGAGCTGGCCGACCAGGTGGCTCTGCCTGTCCAGGAGCTCCTGCAGCTGCTGCTTCTCCTGCTGGAGCCCCTGGAGCTCCCTGCCATAGCGGGACTCCAGCGCAGAGAACCGCTGCTCCAGGAAACTATAGGAAGGCGGGGAGTCCGAAAACATAGGCGGAGGGAGGAGAGAAGATGTTTTTTTTAAGCCCTTTATTTGTCCCACAAACAGGGAAAGTTATCCTATGGTAGATAGGGGCAGTGGGCTGCTGATGTTCAGTGCCCAGGGAGCAAGTTGGGGTTCAGTGTCGACATGTGGACAGTTGGAGGAGGGGGATTGAGGGGATCGAACCGCCGACCCGCTCTGTCCACCCACTCTATCCACTGAGCTACTGCCGCCTCAATGTGACATGAGATCATCTTATCTCACCCTTGATTGCGTTGCAGTTAGCACTAGGTTGGTTATGTTATGTTAGGTTAGGTTAGGTTAGGGTGAAGGCTTGTGTTTGGGTTTGAGCTATGTTGCGGGGCAAGGGTTTGGGTTAGAGTTAGGGGCAAGGCAAGGGTTAGACCTAGGATTAGGGTGAGTGCTGATGTTGGAGTTAGAATTAGGGAAAAGGGTTTGGATTAGAGCTAGGGCTAGTGTGAGGGCTTAGGTTCTAGTTAGTATTTGGGTTAGAGCTAGGGTTAGAGTGAGAGCTAAGGTTGGAGTTAGTGTTTGGGTAGGGTACGGGGCAATGTTGGTTTTAGCCAGCTTCATGGTATGACTAGGTTTGAAAGTGGATGTTCACCAAATGGAAGTAAGATGGGGTGGCCCTCAGGTGTGTGATGATGGATGAGATATATAACTTAAAATAGAGTAGAGTCTCACTGGGCTGCACATACGCCAGTGCAGCTGAGACCGTCACAGGTAGGCAACCTGTAAAGCCTCTCTATCACAGCCATGAGTCAACAAGCTGATAGTCAGCACACTGTGTGTGTGTGTGTGTGTGTGTGTGTTAGTTTGTCATTTTGTGTCTGTTTGGTCCACACCCTCAGCACCAAATGAACATCATAAATCTTTGGGCAACATCTTTATGGGCTTGACTCACAGCTCTGGGGTTACTTTTTGAATCAACTCCACCCACCCACGTTGAACAAGCTCCTTGTTGGATGTAGGTGCCATGTGTATATTTAATCCAATGGAACATAGTGATGAAGCTGCAAATATGTTGTGGTAGGGACTTATCATTGTAACACAATGATGAATAAATTAATAAATACATGGACACAAAGAAATGGATAGAAAAAATAGGAAAAAGAAGAAATTAAGAATGAATAAAAATGTTGCGAATAGAAACATGTATTTTTTGTATTTGACAAATTGAAGATAGATTCAACAGAAAGGAAAATAATATATGAAGAATACAATATACAATACCTTTCTTTTTGCTTAAAATGTCCTCTGGGTTATTGTTTACGAGACATTGGAGTCAACTTATACTTCATCTGACGACGATTTGAAAAGACAGTTAGAGACACAGGGTTGCTTTGGCAGAGACCTGTGTTGTGTCACAACATTCATCTGCAAACTCTTTTGTCGGAATTCATCATCATACAGAACGTATTTTCATGAAGACACCGACGTCTTTATGTTTCAATTCTCAATTTTGACTGCACGCCGCAGCAGCTTCCTCCCACTCTACGAGGCAACATTGGTCACGAAAACCCGTATCAAAACAAACCCTCATCCTCCATTTTTGACATCAGAAATTCAGTTCTGGCTCTCTGTCCAGAAGTGGTGGTGACCAATGAGGAAGCTTTTTCTGTTCCTCTTCCACATCACTCTACAGTGGGCCGGCCACAAATCCCTCGCCAACCCCCAACCCAGAGACCCGGTCCCCACTGTGATGTGTTCTGCCCCAGAGTGTACCCTGCATAACATCTGTACATATATATAGATAAGATAAGTAAAGTATGTAAGATGGCAGCATGTACACGCTGCAGCCGGTGGTCTTGCTAGAAAGTGCAACTTAGTTGTTATTTATCTGGTTGTTGAGTCTTTTCACTAAAGACAGTCTGGCAAACATATCAAGACAAGACCAGCATTTCCCAGCATCTTCCTCGCCAATGTCCGATCCCTGTGAATAAAATGGATGAACTACGGCTGAGGATCACCACCAACAAACGGATTATGGACAGCAATCTCCTGATTTTCACGGAAACTTGGCTAAACCCTTCCGTCCCGGACAATGCTATTAACCTCGGGCGGCAGTAGCTCAGTGGATAGAGCTCAGTGGAGACTCCCGACGCATGTGGCAGGGCATCCAGGCCATCACGGACTACAAACCCGCTAACATCAACCCCCAATCCAGCGACCCCTCCCTACCTGAGGAACTCCTCCTCTTCTATGGGCGCTTCGACAAGGACAATAAGGAGGTGGCCACCAAGGAGGGGCTCCCTGCAGGCCACCAGCACATCACACTCTCCCCCACCGACGTGTATGCAGCACTGAGCAGGATTAATCCACGGAAGGCAGCTGGCCCTGATGGTGTCCCCGGACGTGTCTACAGGGCCTGTGCTGAGCAGCTGATGGTCTGGACTGACATCTTCAACCTGTCACTAGCACAAGCAGCTGTCCCAGAGTGCCTTAAATCCACCACCATTGTGCCGGTGCCCAAACACTCCGCTGCAGTGGGCCTAAACGGCTTCCGCCCAGTTGCACTCACCCCATCATCACAAAGTGCTTCGAGAGGTTGGTTCTGGCTCAGATTAAAACCTGTCTACCACTCACATTGGACCCCTTTCAATTTGCCTACCGCCAGAATAGGAGTACGGAGGATGCCATCTCCACGGCACTACACTCCGCCCTCTCCTACCTGGACAAAAGCAACACTTATGTAAGAATACTGTTCGTTGACTTCAGTCCAGCATTCAACACCATTGACCCCTCCAAATTGATCACCAAACTCCGTGATCTGGACATTGACCCCTCCCTCCGCAACTGGATATCAGACTTCCTGACCAACAGACCGCAGTCTGTTAGGATTAACGGTGACACCTCCTCCACCCTCACCCTGAACACTGGCGTTCCACAGGGCTGTGTGATGAGCCCCCTCCTGTACTCCCTCTTCACCCACGACTGCACACCGGCACATGGTTCAAACACCATTGTTAAGTTTGCAGACGACACAACGGTGATAGGTCTCATCAGCAACAACGATGAGTCAGCACAGTCAGTACAGGGAGGAGGTCCACTGCCTAGCTGCGTGGTGTGCCGACAACAACCTGTCCCTCAACGCCACGAAGACCAAGGAGATTATCATGGATTACAGAAAGTCTAAAGGTGGCACACACACCCCCCTCCACATCAATGGGACGGAGGTTGAGCGTGTCACCAGCTGTAAGTTTCTGGGAGTCCACATCTCCGAGAACCTCTCGTGGTTCCTCAACACCTCGGCCCTGATCAAGAAGGCTCACCAGTGCCTCTTCTTCTTGAGTAGGCTAAAAAAGGCTGTCTCCTCAGATCCTGGTGAGCTTCTACCGCCGTACCATCGAGAGCATACTAACCAACTGTGTCACAGTGTTGTGTGGTAACTTTTCTTATCAGACTGTAACTACCGTTGCCCCCCCCCCCCCCCCCCCCCCCCCCCCCCCCCCCCCCCCCGCGGCGGGCCCCCCCCCCCCGCGCCCCCCCCCCCCCCCCCCC
>OMKI01001220.1:1620-14694 GCA_900302315.1 Phycis blennoides
CGTTTGGGGGGGGGGGGGGGGGGGGGTGTTCCCGGCTGGGATCAGACGTGAGTGAAGGCGACCTCTTCGATGGCGTGCGTGGGTACGTGGGTACTTCCCATGCCGCCGCCTGTTCTATTTGTAGCCGTGTTGTGCCGAGGTGGAGGCTGCGTGCCGGGCCCAGCCGCCGCCGGTGGCTGTTTGCTTGTTGGCCGGCGCGTTCCGAGGACCCACAGGCGGTAAAGCAACTCAACGAGCGGCGCGGCGCGTCCGGCGCCGTCGTGGCACCCTACGGCCTCCGCGACTCGTGCGCCACGTCCCCTTGATTAGAGATGAGAGGGGGTCAGAGGTTGGAGTGATTGGTCCGAGCCGTGTGATACAATTACAGTGATTGTGATCCTATAGGTGAACTCCCCCCCCCCTCAGGGCTGATCAGAGTCTCAGGCTGATTGGAGACCCCCGTGAGATAGACGGTGATCTTGTTTCAAAGACTTGGTGTCATGGCTCAATGTGCTGCCACTATGTATGCACAGGAAAAAGCCAGAGAGAAAACCACACATTTTACCAATGAATAGACCTTTTAATTTGTATAGGTACAACGTAATTTTGCACAGCGCGCATTTACAGACCTGCATTTTCTCATTCAGGAAGGAAAAGTGGATTATTTTATGGCTTGTAAAAGTGTTGCTGTGGAGCAGCGATAGCCATAAAGTTATTCATATTGCTGTCATTATGGTATGTGGTATGGTATGATATGTGTTGAGGGGGTATTCTGCACCATCACTTTACAGTTTGTGTTGTTGTTCCATCCCTGCTGTCATCATCATAAGCACTAACTAAGCGTGTTTACATACATATTGCATATTTACCACCGTTCCACAATTGTTTATTGTTGAAAACCGCCGTATTAGTCCCCATTTGAAATCATTCAATGCTGTTCATTAGAATTATATTTATACAACAACAGTATATTGCTCATAAAACTATAAAATACAACTTCTATTCCTGATTCAGAATCAGCCAGAGAACAGAAGGAACTCCTCACGCTGTCTGCATCGCCTTCCCCCGGCCATAAGCTTTGTCAACAAAGGATTAGGAGATAGAAGGTTGGGATTAACCTGCCTCCTTGATGTCCTGTTGAGTTAATAACCATGCAAATGAGAGCCACCCAGTGCTCTACCGCTCCCCCGGGGGCCGCCATGGGTCTGGTCTAACCAGGGTGTTATCCTCACTGGGATACATCACAGCGCATGAGCCAGCCGTCAGCGTGATGTGATGATAAAACACATTTCACTTCCACACTCAACACTTCTTCCACAGTGTTCAGTCCTTTTAGTCCTCCGTCAAACATTATTTCACGTCGCTGTTATTATCAGTCCCCGTTTGACACGTCGCATTTGAATCAAACCACTAATGTGCTTAACCTAAAGGGCTTTGAGTTTCCTGCGGGAACGCGCTGTATAAATAAGCGAGCCGCCGCCGTCCCCTTCCGTGGGGTTCCACGGCGCGGCTGATGGAATCTAACGCAGACAAATAGCCTGGCTGCTCAAGAGGCCAGAGGACGTGGTAGCGGACGGCTCTGTGCCCCTTTCCTGAAAGCAAGAGAACAAACCTAATCCACGTCAGCACTGTTTCAGCAAGCCAAGAGCCATAGGCCTAGGAAAAAAACATTGTACATAGATTTATTTCAATTGATTTATAATTTGGTTAAGGTGGGACGTGCAGAGATTAGGAACGGTGTTGGAAAGATTTAGCGACAACGCGTGGGCACCCTGCTAACAATAACAAGTGAGGGGTGGAATACCAAACACCTGTAGAGTAAACCAACGCAGTTCTATAGGCTACGTGGAGGTGATTACATCGTGAAGAGTACGTCATCCCAGACCGCAGTCTGAGGAGCCAACAGGAAGCCTGTGCCTGACTAATGCACTGAATACGGCAGTACAGTATTTGTGTATGGGCAATCGTCTACCTGTATCGGACTACTTGTCGTCATCCTGGACCACATGTGCCTCTCTTACCTGCTCCCTGGTGACATGCGTCAGAATGTATAAAAGCACCTGCTAAATAACAAAAATGTTTATCATACAATACTCATTCTGCCATAGTGAAAATGAAAAATAAAGCACCTGAATAAAGTAACGTCGATAATCTTGATGGAGGGAGATATTTCTGTGTGTGTGTGTGTGTGTGTGTGTGTGTGTGTGTGTGTGTGTCTGTGTGTGTGTGTGTGTGTGTGTGTGAATGAGGTGGAGTGGGGGAGCTCGTGTGGTCAAGAGTGTTTGTCTGTGTGCAGAGCGAGTCAGAGAGTGGGAGACGGCGAGAGAGACGCAGGGAAAAAAAGCAGGGGGTGGCATGACATGAAACTTGACAGAAGAGAGAGAGAGAGAGAGAGAGAGAGAGAGAACATTGTTCGACGCCACGAAGCCCACAAAGGCTCCCGGGCATCGCCTTTAGTCATCGGAGAAAGGTGGCCGGCTAATAAAGGGTCGGTATGACGATCGGCCGCCCCCCCGCCAGCCACTGCAACACGTCAGCCCTCCTGGTGGCGGGGCTGGAGTTCTGAGCTGGCCTCATCATGATGGAGAGTCGTCCCCGCGCCCATTGAGCGACTAAGTACAGGCGTTTCTCATTTCCGGCGCTCAGGTTAGATTCTGAATCACGTTAAAAAGGCGACGGAGTTCACTGTCGCACTTCCGTGAGTACAATCTACGTTGAGCCGGCAATTAGATATGATATGAGTGTGAATTCAAAAACACGAAGGGGAATCTTTTAGGACCCTTCATCAGCAACACACGTGATATGTAATATATGTAATAAATAAATGAGACGTTAAATATTATATATCCATTCATCCGTCATTTATCGTTGTTAACACTGTGCCAGAGTGAGAGGAATGTGTGTCACACTTTAACTAGCAAGCTAGTGAATTGCGGAGGGTCAACTTAATACAAACACAGTCACAGACAGCACATGTTGAACACTCAAGGATGTCTGTGACTACTGGCAGACAAACTGCATTAGCAATTGCCACGACCAGGTCCCTGGCAATAAAACATAACCCGAGTTGCCATGGTTTCCGAGCTTTCTTAAGTTCTGAAAGCTGGAAAGCCATATGCCTGCTATGGCGCTCATTGGAAAACTACAGTTCCCAATCAAAAATGAGAACCACAAAGCAGGGACTCTGAGAGGTTCCGGTTTGGATAGATTGAGTTATATATAAAAGCGGTGCTAGCTCCATACACAGACGTGAACACTAACGAAGTATCTCTCAACTCTCGTTTCTCTCTCTTTCTCTCTCCAGTTGTTTCAGTCAGGGAAGGAGCTTGGGTAACCTACATGAAAACAATAACAAATACAATATTTTTTCTATCAATATTTGTATCTGTATCCAAATGGAATGGGGAGCCTTGAGCAGAAAAAGTATGTCACACTCTGATCCATGAATCCAGACTCCATTTGGACCAGACGTTCACAGAGTTCAGCAAAACCGCCAGCCCGTTAGATTATGTTTGTGAGACACTTTTTAGATGAAGAATGTACAATGTACATCCCCACCGCTTGATCCCCCTGGAGATGGGCCTAACAAGGCACTGAGTAGGCACGGAAAGCACGCGTTCCGGAGCAGTCACTATGGCAACGTAACATCTAAAGTTGAATATGTCAAAAGGATTTAGAATGTGTGCGTTCTCTGGACCTTGGGGTAATCTCAGCGCTGCTCTGTGAAGGCCAGAGGATAATTAAAGAAAGGAGCTTCAACCATGGAAAAAACAATAAAGGTTTATTTTGATCACCAATTAAAAGCCCTTTGTCGCAGTTGCATGGAGGGTATAAATCTAAAACAAAATATGTTCTGTAAATCCTCAACACTGGCTCTAAATATGTTGATAGATTCTGGGCTGTATTGTACACGTCTAAAGCCGAGGATTGTGCACATTGACTCCTGGTGTAATCAGGATCGGATACAAAAACACCTGCTCGCATTATCGTATTCACGTCGCCAGGTTGTGACACTTCATCAATTGTGAATTAGACGACGCAGAGCACTTTGTAACTGACACGGAGGGCGAATACGAGAGTCAACAGTGCGTTTCCGTTCTGTTGTAAAGACAATGGCCCAGCAGGACGGCTTCATTGGGTGCAATCACAGTTGCACACATCACATCACACCGACAGCTCAACAATGACTGATTGTCCCGGAGGATTAGCGCACTGACAGTGTTATTGTTTTTTTTGGTTTAGGCATTTCCAAATCTGTGTTTGTGTAAAACACACCATGGACACACACTGCCTGCTTGAATGATGAATTAGTATTGGCATGATTAGGCATCTATAAACGACCATCTCTAAACCAGCCAGCATGGAGGATGACTTATTAGAATGACTTTCATCATTCAGGTTTACAAAAAGTTCACCAGCGTTTAAATATATTGCTGTTAAAACGAAAACGATTAAGGGTATTAAATCCACCTGGTAGTTCAAACGATGTATCTTTCATATATCCTCACAGCCTCCTAATGACTTATTGTTTGTGGAATCTGCACATATGGGAGCCAATGATGAGTGCAAGCTTGAAAGCCCTCCAACGCTCGGGACTACAGAGGACTTCCAACATCCTCTAAAGTCAGAACCTCTTGTTCTCTGGACTGAATACGAACACGACCCAAATGACCCAAACTGCTTTCTTAGGCTCTCTTCCCCTATGGTGAAGAATGTTGCTTTGATCAGTACTTCAAGGGCTTGGTTGGCCCTTGAAGAACTAACATTGGAGAACTAACATTCTCCTCAACCTGAAGTCCTCACCATCCGTGGGTGAGCTGAAGAAACGGGAGTCACTAGTGCTCCCAGAGGATGATCATCAGGCCCTTCTGGACTCGGAGATGTAACCACCAGTGCCTCTGCAGTGGACATCATTGGTCACCTCTTCCAGAACCTCTGGTCCAACAGCCCTGCTGTGTCTGTAACAGAGATGCCCCGCCTCCGGCAACCGGATTGCTGCAAACAAGAATGCAGCAGAAGAAAGTGAAACATCTGGTTCTCCCGGACTTGGGACTTCAGCTTGTCTAGCGTCAGACTTCACATATTCATCTAAAACGTGATGTGTGAGACTACCTCTTCCACCACTCCATATTTTGCTGCTCCGGAAAACGTGAACGCTGATTCGGACCCGGCTGCTTTCCTTTCCGGACTGAAACGTTCCAGGAAATAGAGACTCGGCGGCGGCCCACGTGTCCACCTTGGACAACGGGAGCCGCTGCCCCAACCGGCACTCAGAGCTCTTCCGGTCCATCGGGGACTCCAGAGTGGAAGCAAGGCGCGCGTTAATAAACACACCGTGAACGCTCCAACACGGCGACCTTGACGGCACGGCCCCGCCCGCCGCCGGGGAGCGGGGCTCCAAGGGTGCAGCGGCTGTCGGCTCCACCGACTGATCCGGCGAAGCGATGTCAACGACGCCGTGTCAAGAGACCCCTCTCTGGCTGAGCCAATGGGATGAAGAGGCTCAGCAGCCTGCCCTGTGCCGCACTCAATGCATCAGTGCGACACCACTGTGCTCCAGAACAGCAACTTGTGTCATCTTCTCATATTGTATGCAGCATATTGTGAGAAGTGGCATTGGTCTGCTGAGGAGGTAGCTCATTTGCCGGGGGGGGGGCCCCGCACCTCGCCTGTAGGCAGCGGTGGGAAGCCCCGATAAGACACTTGATTATTTTCAACATTTCAAATCACGCTAGTGTCAGAAAAAAAAATCTGCATCGTTATAGTCAGCGGCATACATTAACATATATATAATGTATGATTCGATCAGTCGAATCTGGGCCTGGCAGATTCGATCACGCCAAACCTTAGTCGAGGACACGACTAAGTTGATATTTGGTCCACTTGTTTCAACGCACAAAACCGGGTATTATAGTGGTTCATTTTGCCACCATCTACTTCTCAGGCCACATTTACACATAGCTGGGTATTTAGAGAAATGAATATTACCCCCCCTCCTTTTTCAATAATAACATTGTGCACACAACATCTTTTTCAAAAAAGTTGTCATTTACATCAACCCGCATAAATAGCCAAACTAACTGTAAACATAGGGCGCTTTGCGCTAGCACCACCAAACTATGCAACTAGAAGAACTGAATGAAATGTGTTGAAAAAGTCTCCAATGATAAACAACACACAGGATAACTTGGAAATGAGGTCCTACGTCCAAAATTGCGAACTACCCCTTTAAGCATATTTCTGGCGCATAATGTGACGTTTGAGAACCTAAAACCCAGTTTCTCCCAGTTGACGGCAACACATAACCGGCGTTTTCAGAAATCTTCACTTTGGCCCGAGTTTTTAGCAATAATCGTTTTCTGTGATAAAAACGGGGTTTTCCGTAAATGAGAGGCCAAACAGCAGGGAAATATCTGCTTCTTCCCCTCGTGTAAACAGGGCCTCGATCAAGCTTGTTCATCTGTTGTCGTAACCACTCCTCGTTAGTATAGTGGTCAGTATCCCCGCCTGTCACGCGGGAGACCGGGGTTCAATTCCCCGACGGGGAGGTGTTTTGTCCCTCAAGTGTCCTTGAGGAAGACACTGAACCGCTCACCGGTACACAGCTGCCCCCTGCATCCAATGTAGGATGGGTCAAATGCAGAGAACAATTCTCCTTCTGATACTGAGAATGACCAATAAAGACCGAAAGCTCCTCTATTAATTAAAATGAATTAAATAGATAAAAGCATTTTGATCACTCAAAAATATTGCAAAGTCAGACCATCAACAATACATCCAATTTATTCAAACGGGATCAATCATAGTGCACATTATATCGTAAGATTCAAACAGATAATCTATATCTGCTCCCTTTGAAAGCACAGTAACTGTATCTCATTAATGAGCAAGCCAAGTGAAGCTCTGGTGTGCTGTCACACTGAGACAGCGCTGGCACGCAGTGCTGTACAGGTGTTGCTGTGCACCCACCATTGCACAAACCAATTTCACCCAGAAAGGAGAAGGGAGTATGAGACATCCACCCTCCATTTTTCCCACGCTAATGCCGTGTTTCTATGCCATATTATGAAAGTAAGAAATGCTTTGAAAAGCATTTCACATAAAAATGTTGGTTCTCAATAAAGTGCAGCAGTTTGTCTCTAAAATGTAACCGGTAGCATGTAACGATAAGGGTATGTTAATTAAACATTCGTAAACATCAGTTCATGCAGTAATAAATAATAACATATTGGGTTAGGGTTAAGTTAATATGCTTGGGCTACACAATAATGCTTATTACTGCATTACCTAATCATCTTAATTCATGGTTAATTAATGTACCCTACTTGTAAAGTAGGGTAACCATCTTTACATTATGGTTACCATGTAACCATCTACTTCAGCTTCCACTTGAACTATTAACTATCCTTCAACTTGCGTCAAATCTTTCCTTTTGACGGTAACAGGACGCCGTGATCAGTATCTTGAAATAGCTTATGAAATGCAGTTGTGCGACACTACAGTTATGAGAGTGATGAGTCATACGTTTGCAGGCTGGCTGTCTCGGTAAAGATAAACCATATAATTGGATTAATGTGGCTGGGCATCATTTTAATCTGAATGCCAGGTGTACCGATGATGTCAAACTTCCATGTGCTTGATAACTTTTAATGATGCGCTTTGGAACCTGGCTCATTCAAATGTTTTTCCTCTTCACTTGAGATCAGTCATCAATATACAAACCTTATGGGATTCATGAAGTTAAGAGCTTAGCTTTCTCCTTATCTTTTTTTTGACGTCATTTACGTCATTATCTACTTTCAAAAAACAAAAAACAGTTCAAGAGCCTTGCCAAAATGTATTATTAAGTGCCCAATAAACTGCATCAGTGTCCTTGGTGGCCAATATCTTGGTAGCAGGTATTAGCAGTTGTAACTTGGCACTTTAATCGCTCTTTGTAACTTAGCACTTAGTCAGAGATGTTGTATACTAGCAATGGTTAACCCAGCAATTGAAATGCTTGAAACTTGTTCTGGTGACTTTCTTACTGCATTGGCAGCAATGAAATGTTTCACCTTCTTATGACAAATGTACTCTTTGTAAATCGCTTTGGATAAAAGCGTCTGCTAAATGCCCTCAATGTAAATGTAAATGTAAATGTAGGGTATGTCGGTTATACTTGGGCGTTTATTTAAGCACACACAGCAGAACAGAACGGAGCGTTCTTCGGTGCGGCAGCCACGTCTCTAGAGCAGACAGGCAGAATGAACCCAACGCGCGCCGCCGCGTGACTCCAACGTCCTCCCGTCTGCACACGGCGGGCCTCCGCCGTCCAGCCAAGCACAGCTCTGTACATCGCGCACACTCCCTCGGCGACTGGTGGTCATTTATTCTGGACTCTGTTCACTCTCCCATCACTGATCTGAGGACACTACAGGGGTTTAATTGCAAAAAAAAAAAAAACAATATAGCCTATATATATATATATATATCCTCAACAACGTCCATTGTATGGCTCACATGTGATGCATCCACGTGTCTCTGCAGCACTACGCTCTAGTAACGCGTGCGGTTGGGTGGGTGGCTGTGGTGCCCGAAGCGAAATGAGACTGCCAGAAAATGACTAACCTTGCTCTGCTGGGTCGATGCAATTAACTGTGCAAACCTGACCGCAAGTGTAGTGACTCTTACTATTTGGAGATGCAGATGATAAGCGACGGTTGGTGAAAAACGTACAGTAAATCGCGTACAGTGCGTGGCGGGTTCCTACTGTAGGAACTGCGCATGGTTTTGAGCATGCAATGATGAGAAACAGCCCACTGCAACAGCGATGAGAGCCTAAAGGCATGATGAAATACAAGCACAGCAATGAATAGCATAAAGTGTAATGCAAGGAATGTAAGGTTGCAAGAGAAACACGTCCAATGGAATTGGGATTGAATTGAGTGATTTGTACTTCTTATAATGATCTTCACCAAATGCAGACGTCATTTAAGAACAACATAATAATGACTTAATTGGGATGATGGAAAACAAGGAAAACAAACGCAAGGAGAAACAGTGAGTTAGTTTGTGTGGAGTGAGAGAGAGAGAGAGGGGGGGGAGAGAGAGAGAGAGAGAGAGAGAGAGAGAGAGGGGGGGGGGGAGAGAGAGAGAGAGAGAGAGAGAGGGGGGGGTGGGGAGGGGGGGAGAGAGAGACTGCTGTCCTTGCAATGTTGCAAAGTGAGAGTGACATGATCACCATCGGGCAACTGCCACTATCATAAGAAGTGTAATCAACTGCACCTGATGACCACACCTTCACCTTCATATGCCTCACCAAGGTCTGTTGTTCTTGGCCGTTTCTGGTCAGTAACACCATTAAAACAGTTTTAAACACTGTAATTGTTTCCAATCCGCTTCCCACCAGTTGTCCACGCGTGTGTGAGTCGGTTCTTCAACTGCTCATCGATGACAGCAGAGAGAGACAGCTAAAGTATGAGGGTGAGGAGACTCATTGGAGACGACTAAACATGACAATAATGTAGCTAGCGATAGCTAAGATCACAAGGTTATTTCTTCTGGTAAAAAAAATAATAATAATAAAAAAATACAAATTTTCTTTCTAATTAACTGCAACAAAAATGTGTGCATTAAGTGCAACAAAAATGATCTAAAAAATATATATACCAAATAATCCCAAAGGAGAGATAACACAAATTCAGTTCATTATCCGAGTAGTGTTGCTTCAACTGAAAGGAGAAATAATGCTTGGCAGAGCGAAAGTTTTTGTGTTTTCTCCATCTCATCTCCCGTCTCTCAGAAGAAAGGTCACTGCGCTGTGGGTACGAGTGCAGCTCCTCGTACTCACCATGAAATTACATGTCAAACAGAATGTTATTGCCGTGGTTCAACAACTGACTTCTCTGACAACAGTGAAGGCTGTGCGAAAGACAATAACTATGAAAACGACCTAAACACACCAATAGCACCGTTAATAATAATAATCATGATACTCTTCATCGTCACCATCATCACATCATCATCATCATCATCATCATCATCATCTGTGTTGTGCTTATCAGGTCCTTTCTGAAGTGTGCGTGGTGTAGTCTATTCCAAAGATGAGATGTGGCTGAAAACGATTGATCTCCCATGATGAAGCGGGGCGACAAGGGAACAGGGGGAGCACAGGATGATGTTCAAACAGAGGCTCTGGACTGAGGCCCGTTGAGTGATTAGTTCCCCAGAACCGCAGGGGAACCCAGAGACCCACTGGTGTGTGAGCAGGGCTTTACGGTCAAGCCAGCAGACTTTCTGGTGTGTGGGTGTGCATTTCTTTTTTGCTTTAATCATGTATCTATTCCCTTGGGGTAGATTTAAGGGATATGGTTTCCGGTTTGAAACACAAGAACATAGGTTTCGTGTTAATGGATATTGACTTGATCACTTGCACAGACCTGCAGTTATGGGAGTGATTAAAAAAAAACATTTTACATGAATAAGCTGCCCCCTTGTGACCAGAACAAGAATATGAAACATAATCATCAGCCCTTTTTAAAAGGGCGATGCAGTGCAAAAATCGGGGCATAACAACGGTGTTCACTGTTTTAATAACTCAAACAAAAAGCACACAGAGAACATTCATAGCACCCATGACACCATGTGACGTCATACGCTTTTGAATATGCATAGGGCGTCACCGTCCTATGAAGTCCTCCCACACACCACTCCTTCCCCATCTGAGAGTGAGTGAGTGAGTGAGTGAGTGAGTGAGTGAGTGAGTGGACGATGGCGTACGGACTCTCTTCAGCAGGACCACTTCAGCAGCGTGGAGGCGTTGGCCCGGTCTCCGGCCCCCCCGCCGTCACGTGTCCGACCAGAGGAAGGCCCTGTCGGCCAGCAGGCCGGCCAGCTTGGCGTTGAAGGGCCGGTGGAAGTCCCTGAGGAGGGCCCTGGTGGCACTCAGCATGGGGCCCAGCCTCCTGTCGGCCGCACGCCTGCCGTTGGACATGGGCCGCCTGGTCACCTCCGTCACCGCCTGCTCTGACAGAGGACCTGCAGACAGAGAGAGAGACAGAGAGACAGAGAGAGAGAGAGAGAGAGAGAGAGAGAGAGAGAGAGAGAGAGAGAGAGAGAGAGAGAGAGAGAGAAGAGACAGAGAGACAGAAACAGAGAGAGAGACAGAGACAGAGAGAGACAATGGGAGGAGATAGAGAATGGGAGGAGAGAGGAAGAAAGAGAGAGACAATGGGAGGAGAGAGAGACAATAGGAGGACAGTACAGTACAACAGTAAACAATAAACAGATAGTGAACAAATAAACAGATAAGTGGAGGTAGTAATTGGAGGTAGTAGTTGTAGAGGTAGTGCGGAAATAATAAGTAACAGTGTAGTGAGATGGATCACAAAGTCCCTTTTCAGTGTATCACAACGAAAGATATGAATTAGAAATGGTCAAATGGGTAACCAATGAACGATCATATCTTAGCCTAGGCATACATACCGACACTTAAAAAGTCAAACACTTTCATCATCGTTGGGCCAAGGTTGGCTGCGTAGTCCTCCAATGGGAGGACAAGGATCTGCTCTCGGTGGAAAACTGTCAACCAATCCAGGAGGAAGACGATGTACATACCCAGATTCAGCCTCACCTGGGAGAGGGATATTCACAGATACATGGTGTAGACAGTTTCTCTGTCTGTACATACATAGTATGTCCTAAAGATGGTGCCAGAGTTCAAGTATTGAATACAAATAAATCCTAAAACAGGAAATGGAATGTTCAAATCCTTCTGCTTATGCACAGCACTTGGATGATAATATGTTTTACATATTTTCTAAAAACATATAAATAAATCATAATTGTATTTCTATTGAACAAGGAGCATAATATCTTCATGCTTGAAGTGATGACAGCGTAACTCACAGGCATTGCATTGGAGAGGCTGGTATTGTAGACGCAGTAGCGAAGTGTGCTGTTCAATAGACATGAACGAAACAACTGCAGTGATTCAATGACTTTCTGGTGGAAGTCCTCCATGGACTTGTTGGCTACCTTGAAGTACAGGTAGTCAGAGTACAGCCTACAGAAACACAGAGCAAGACAGTAACGGCAGAATATGTTGCATGGCAATAGATTTGCTTGTAAAATCCTAACATTAATGCAAATGACCTCTCATTTGTAGGAATGGTCGATAAGGATACAATTCTACAGCCACGGACAGTTTGGAAATGACAAATCGTTTTTTTAAGACTTGTCACTTTCCTCTTACCAATGCTGATACTCAATAGCAAGGAAAACACATGTATTTTTTTTACCTCTCTACTGGATCTCTAAGCATGACGATAATTTTGGCATTGGGCTGAACTGTGTGGATGAAGTCTTGGGCCAGTAACAGTGGCTCTGCCTCATTCTTGTCTCCATGGAGATAGCTCAAAGCTTGGTTATCCCACATTGTGGATGCACTGGCCTCACCTGTCAATTCCAGGGCGACGTGGTGAAAAGGCTGAGCTATACAGTGGCACAGTAGAGCAGAATGTAAAAGAGTTGCATCCTGTCTATTGACTGGAAGTGTTCCTTTGTCTTTCCAATGTGTGCTGCACTCAGTGCCTTTGAAAAAAACATCCACTGTGAAGGAATATCGGTTCAAAAAACTCAAGGCAACGTATTCAAATCCTACAATTGCAGAAACGAGCATGGGAAAATCTCGTGAAATGTTGTGCGCACATTGCAAAGAGCAACAGCTGTGTAGGCGTAACTCCAATGTGTGTGTCAGTAACCCCACAACAACAACAAAAACCCCCGCTGAAGTGAAAGGAGTGTAATTATGTTGAACTTAACGCATTAACACAAGATGAAACATGTCTGTGGTTGTTCAGCTCTCCTAATTGTTCAGATGGCAGCTTGTCCATTTACCTCTTTGAGCCCACCAACATAAGGGCCGTGGGAACGTTTCTAAAGCATCTCCTTTAACTGCCGATCATAATTTGATAGATTCGGTTTGCAATGGGTGCCACCTATGACACACTTTGCATCACTTTTCTGCGTTGTCATCGGTCGGAGCCAGGAAGCATGTTTTGACTACAAACTGCTTCATTAAAATGAAAAAAGAAAACAGTGCCGAGAGCCTCCCCC
>OMKI01001233.1:2913-21751 GCA_900302315.1 Phycis blennoides
AGTGACTAGCTGCTTATCATTGGTTTCTATGTTATCACTCGCTTTGCACCCATGGCCACATCAAAGCTCTCGGTGACTCTTAACGTGATGCCACCTTCACTCATTCACCCAGACATCATGTCAGAGTCGATGACTTTTTGCATGCTGTATATTTTGTGTGTGTGACATGAGCGAATCACGCTGTCCCCTCCTCTATTGCAGGAGCTATGACTCCTGTCATATGTGTCACATTCACTTATTCCACAACAAAGAAGCAAGGGAATCAGTGCTGTTGGTTCCAGATCCTTTGGGCATATTTTTGAAGGAGATGATGCCCAAGGGATTAGTTGGGTTTTGTGTTTTTTCTTGTTGAGGGAAATTAAATGACACTATGGTAAAAGGAGACACCATTTTAATAATATGTGGTTGCATTATGGAAAAGGATGTTGAGTGTGTATATGTATTGCCTCCTGAAGAAGTACAAGTAATAACTCCTGTAACCGTTAATATAGTTAAAGCGTTGTAAAGAGTTGATTAGAAAGCAAGCGGGGGGGGGATAGATGCCTGCTTTAATTTTTCAATCCAACAACAGATCCCCCACATAACAACTGGTCTGTGTGCACCAATCTCACCCTGGTATCACACCAACTGTTCACCCCGGTGAGGGTGTAGGCAGTTTGTGATTGGCCTTTTATGTATAACGGAAACCCAAAAGGAAATAGGGGGGGTTGCACATTTTTGTAACGTTTAACCTAGAGAACACGTAATGATTGGCAGCTATCCGATAGCCCTGCCCCTGTCATGTGTTGTCTGTGCTGAATGAAGGACAGAGTACACGCAGAGTAACAGAGTAAAAAGAAGACCATGTAGCAGGATGGGGCTGTTGTTAGGGTACCCTGGGAATAAAGGGTGGAACATTGCATCTTGGCTCTATGGTCTCTTTACAAAAGACTGCACTTTGATTTGAATCAACCTCGTCACTCCATCAAGGAGATTGTTTTGGTGTCTTTTGATTGATTGTGTAACTGATGGTATGACTGTGGAATATTATGTTATGTTCAGGAAAAATTATGTATTGTTTTTACAACGCTGTATTTCTTCAAATACATCCAGGCTTGTATTTTCTTGGGAGACTGCTACACAGCTCATAATGTATATAATAACAATGATAATAATAATAATAATAATAATAATAATAATAATAATAATAATAATCATCACAATCAACCAACATTGGTTGTTGATGTGCAATGCACCCCAGGTCCAATTTTACAGTTTTTCGTGTAGTAGTTCACTTTATTGCTGCTAAACTTGATTTCTGTAGACCATACTACATCACACAGATACATTACTGCAGTGGTTACAATGGGTTTTAATACGAGAGTATGTCTTCAAATCACTTTAGCATCACCTGTAAGTATCGGATATTAGTTTCATTCCAGTATGACAACAACACAGCTGTTCCATCTCGGAATCCCTGCATATTTTTACCATGTCCCTATGGCGAGAAATCAGTACTTTAGGAAGAGGACGCCTACATTTTTGCTGGGCCATTACACTCGTAAATCTCAGCGGAGAGATATGCAATATGCGGCCCTGGACCAGTCAAGCAGCAATTCACTGGACATCCCTTTTTTGTTTGAGCATAACATTGTTAGCTTCAGCGATAGCTGCATACCAAAATGTTCACCATGTTGTCTTTTTTTTGGGGGGGCAGGAATGAAATCCAGCACTGAAAAACTGCCATGAGTGTTCTAGAATGCCCCCTGGTCTAAGCTCAAGTTAGCGATGCAAGGCTAGCTTTCCCATCACCAGCACTTATATATGCTGGTGCTTATATATAATTGGATTACCCGTGTGGCATATTGTATATGTGTAGCTTGGGGGGCGACAGTAGCGGCAGTAGCTCAGTAGGTAAAGCAGGTAGCTTGGGGGGCGGCGGTAGCTCAGTAGGTAAAGCGGGTGGACAGAGCGGGTCATCCACTAACCGTAGGGTCGGCGGTTCGATCCCCTTGATCCCCCTCCTCCAACTGTCCACATGTCAAACCCCACAAATGTACTGATTGTAAGTCGCTTTGGACAAAAGCCTCTGCTAAATGCCCCCTTTACTTTAACATGTTATACATGTTGTAATAAGAAGAATTTTATTTGTTTATTCAATTTATAAATGTACTATTTACTGAACGTTGCCGCCTGAAGTTGAGAGGGAATGGCGAAAGTTATTCTGTGTAATGTAGGAAAATAGCTGGAGCAGATCACAGGAGGCAGGAGGAAGACAGGTAGTTACAATTTGCAAATAACGATATAATAAGTACAATATTACACTGAAAAGTAGACCTGGGTGAGTTGTACATCACACATAAATGTCTAATACCTACTGTATGTCAAAGTGTTTTAGGCAGTATAACAACTTTAATGTACATTGTAAAAGTTGAACTGAATCTTGAAGGTATTTTTAATCAACTAGTACGGTGCCCGTTCAACACGTGCCTGTTCGGAGCAGCTCGATTATTATGAGGCCTCCCGTATTGCTGCTCGCAGCTTTCTTGAGAGCTGCTCACTCAAACAACTTCCCACTGCGTTTCCTTGGGTTCCCAGCAATACACCGGCCAAGTGTGGAGTCAATCGAATGAAGGATTGGCAAGAAAACTGAAGGACATACAGAGTTTCCTCAAATCCAAGAGTAATGTAACAGTAGTGCTTCCAACATCAACAAGTACAGTCACCATTTGCAGTGCAGACAACGAAACGCAGCTTGTCTATTGCGGCTTGGCTGTCTGACGTGGTTGAAGTCTGGAGTCTGTCCGCGTGGCCTTGAAACCCCGCGGCTGCACAGAGTGCATGGCGACTTGTTCAAAGTTTGAACAATGTGTGGTGCATCTAAATAAGGTGACATTGCACTTCCTAGGTAATACACACGCCAAGTGTGAAGTAGATCAGATGAACGACTTTAGAGATATGCAAAGGACATACATGCACACAAACACAGATTTCTCACTTTAGGTAGTTGCAGTTCTCATTCACTAAGGGTTTATGTGGACTGCAAGCTCAAGAAGAATATACATCATCAAATAACATCAAGTCCCTCTTTAAGAGCAAATAAGGCAGATGGAGTACATAGGATGCATTAGTCTTCACAGAGGCTCTGGATAAGTTAAATAAGTTCATATTGCTGTGAGAGAGACATCTCACTGTTTGTTGTCTTGTGTGTGTGTGTCATTTCAGTTGCAGAAGCATGATCGGGAGGATGAGGATGTGTGTTCAAAGTGGAGGACAGAGGAGGAGATGGCTGCAGAAGCTTCAGATCTGAGCAAACAGCTACACTAATGTAAAGCAAAACACATTTCAAGGCAAAGTAGTAATGAGTATGTCTCCATGCTGTCCAGTTTTTTTTATCATATCCATTTGTTTCTGTTTTGAAAGTTAACCTTGAAAGATCTGTTTTTCTGTTAGCGGAAGATGTGATATGCTCCTATTTTCTGCTAAATTTGTGGACATAAATAACCCCAACTGCTTTAATATACAAAATTCTGAAAAGTATTTTAAAATTCTGAAATGTACTAAAAATAAACAAGAAATAAAATACCAAAGAATATAAAGTCTGGTTTATTAAATTGCCATCATGAATATCCATGTTTTATTCCATAATTGATTCATGTATTGGACATTGGTCTAGTCACATTTTTATGTTAAATGAGTCAATTGAAAAAGAAAATCCATAATTATAGCCCCAAATCTCTAGGATTGTAGGACCAAACCTTGATGTTAGGCAGTGTCAGCTTTTCATGCCCTCTAGCTTTGTGGTACACATGAAAACTATGCACAGCAGAATAATGAAGATAACATGTGGTTGATAAATAGGAGCAGCTGCTGTGAAGTCTGCAAAATTAGCAAGAAAATCCTTTGTAATGAGCACTGCATGACAGGCTGTAACTCTTTAATCATAAAATATAGAGATGTTTTTTATGTTTATGCCAAATGATTGCATGGATTTATACAAAACATGTTTGGACTTTTGAATTTGGCTAGTAATATTATATTATTATATAGTAGAGTATTCAGATGCTTTGTTCGCATGTTATTTGGGTAGATGGATGAAAATCATGACATCACATTTGTACTAGCTCACTTAATAGTCCCTTAAATGTTTTGTCTGAGTCACTTTTGATCATCATGAACACTGACGCATTGAATGCATGCATGTCAAATATTATAGAGAGTGTAGGGCAAAATCAGACTTTCATTTTATTTATTTCCGCTTCACTGCTGAGATGTCATGTTTTGTGTTTTTTTCTGCCAGCAGGACATAGCACAAGTCTACCACTGAAGAAGAAATGTGTGAATGCTAATTGAGTTCAGTGCTAATCAAGCCGTAAGAAGCACCATGAATTTTAAAACAACATTACTAAGCATGAGAGGTTCGTAAAGGGCAATCATTCATTTCTTGGCAGGAGAAATCTATCAGATGTGGGGCTTGTGCAATAATGGATAACAGCACCGAGATGTTAAAACCACAGCTTCGTTTAAAAGACCAAAGCCCTATTCAAATGAAAGATTGCTTCAGCATGCATCCATGCTAAAGTGTGCACATTCAAGTCATCAAGTAATTGATGGTAATGTGAACAAATTTGTGTGTCTAAATAACACAGAAGGATATCATTACAAGATTAATTAATGGATATTGTAGTATAACGCTGAAATAAATAGTTTGTTCTCTGGACTGGAATTGTAATTAAATTACAGGTCTAGATTGTGTTAAATGGTCACCTCTGTAGCATTCATAACTCAATAAATATGTTAAGATTTATTGTCATGTAATAGCATTTTCTTCCAACTATAGTCTGTAAGGACTTCTGCAAAGATAGAATGCATAATTTTTACGACACAACACATGCAGATTCTTGTAAACTCTCCATGTCCTTATACGTACAGTATGTTGTGAGCACTAGTGGTGACCTCAAATCCTCGATGATTTGAATCTCCCATAGAAAGCCATTTAGTCAAATCGCACATAAAATAGCGTGTGTAACAGCGGGGGATTTCATGGAAAGGATGTGGGTTGCAAAATTATAGAACAGCGTTGCTTTGCTTTTAGAAGAAAAAGCTTAGAATTGTTATGTTATAGATTGTTCTTTTATGGGGGATTGACTTGATCTTCTTCATTTCAAAACCATTAAAGATGATGCAAAAAAAGTAAAATGCAAACTGTGTCAACAGCAGCTGTCATTTCATAGCACTTGAAATGATTCACTCTGTTGATACTCTTATTTCTTAGTACTCTTAGATACTCTAGTGCATTTTCACTATTCTGCTTAATTGAATGTTGCTGCGTTAATGGTGCATTCACATTCAACTTGAATTAGTTTTCTGTCAAACATGTCTACATCTCTTTATCAATGCAGGTTTTGTCATGATCAGATGTGAATACCGTGCGTAATCAGACAGAACAATCAGTCTACGATGGGTCTTGCCTGATTATAATACAATAGTAATAATATCACAAATAAGCTATGAACCATTTCACATCTTTATAAATGTGTGTAGTTTAATATGAATACGCGTGCAGCATGCATCTCAATGCGCTGTGGTCAAAATGGTAACTATTTCTCACTTGTTGCTCACTTGCATCATATAACGAGAATCATTGCATTACATCATCTACATCTAACACAAATCACACTTTTTAATTGAATTGCTATGGTCATGCCTGCATTGCCGACCAAACTAGTGTTTGAATGCTGCTCCTTCTCGTTTCCAACAACGTGTGAGCTTTGGTGTCCTGGGGGTCAAATGCAGTGTGCTGCATACTATTCAACATTAACATTATTCAAAAAGTGAGCTCCTACACACCCATTTCACCACAATGTGTTATTCATTGTAATACATTATTTAAGCTCAACCCAGGCTGACATTTAGGCTACATTATATATTTTTGGTCCATGCCCAGTATTGTTGAAAGTATAGTGATTGATATATAGAATACTTATCCTTATGTATGTGGACTTAAAATAGTTAAAATGGTGTGTGAACTGTTTATTTACTGTGCATTTTACATGGAATCCACTGATCATAAGATCAGAAATAATTTAAGATGTACATTGGTAGCCACTTACACTTACATATGGCAAAGCACACTACACATTGGTCATTGTAAGAATTCCATAGCATTTTTACAATCTAAATTAAAACCCTATAGTTTCCAAGTGAGAACTGATTACATAAGATGGTAAGTGGGGGAAACCTTTGAATTCCCAAGTACATCTTCAAAGCTGCCTAAAATTAATTAAAAATACATTAGCTTAGTCTACATTTGGAACAGTCCAATGGGAAGCCTTATGCCACTTATCTTCCGACTAATGCCAAAACGATGATGTAAGTCGTTACAGCGTGCGTGGAAGTCCGTGGGAGCTCAGAGTGAAAGCAGGATGCTTTCACACCATAGAGACCTGAGAGGACTGCAGAGATGGGGCCATTTTTGACAAGCTAACAAGACAATGCTGTTTAGATGGCACTAAAACACTCCTACACTACATTCCTTTGAGAGCTGTAAGTGCTGTATTGTCTAAATACACAGCACGGTTGGAATTACTCTAGCTCTCAAATCCACGAAAAAAAACATTCCACCTTCTGCAACATCTGATTTATGTTGTTCTCTCCATGTTACAAGAAGTAAATCAGAAGAAGAAGGCCATGTAGAGCTTTGGTGCAGCATCACAATATAGGAAAGCACCGCATACACCGATTGCCATCATTGTTTAGTCTTAGCATAGAGTCTTTGAGACTAAAAAGTGTAAAATTGGTACTTCATATGTCATTAGTCTGGTCAGAAAATGGCTATGCTTAAGTTGCATGACAAACACATGACATTGGGTGTTGTACTGAAATAAATATCATGCAACAACTCTCTAGTAGACTGTAGTTTTTTTGGTAGACTATTCTTTTTTCACAAATTGAATGAACAGGACATAAGTAGGAGGAATGAGCGGGGCGATGGGGATCACTTGGAACATCCAAGCCTAAAGCGCTACGGTACCCGAGGCGTTCCGGCTTTCCGCGCTGCCACACCAGGCCCACGGAGAGGCTGAGAGGTGAAGCGCACAGCCCTGCTCATGATGACACAGATGACGCCCTTATTGTAATGTGTACCACTATCCTCAAACGTTAAGAAAGCATCCCCCCCAGACACCATTGCGTAATAACCTGCTTATAGCAGGTGTAACTATCGGTCGCTCATGGGCCCCGGCCAATCAAGGTCAATCTTTGGAGGGCTCCAACCACAACAATAATTTCATCTTCCTGACCGGGCCCTTCATCCAGCAATAAGTCATAAATCGAGCCGTGTCGCTCCTTGGCATCCATTTGAGGTACGATACTGAATATCCACATGCATCGGGCCTTTTATGAACTCCTCAGAATCTCACACACTTCTACTCCATGGTGTCCCTGGAAGCGTATCCATCTAAATTACACAAACATATTTGAATTAATATTGACAACATATTTTAGTGAATCATTAAATAATTTTTGAAGCTAACAATGATGTATTTTGGTGTATTTTGTTTTACATTGCGACTGGGGATTATGGGATATGGTAGTGAACCTGCGCGTGCGTAGCTCAGTTGGTAGCCATTACATGTTAAACTTTAGTTAGCGATAGCGATAGAGATAGCAATGGAGGAGTACAAACATGAAAGTGGCTTTCTGGATTTTTACAAAGATGACATAACTGCTGATTTTCCCATTCAATTGTTGTCATTCCGTGCATGTTTGAAAGACCGCATTTCACAAGTGAAGACAGTGCAAGAGCTGACGAAGATGCTCACCATTGAGAATAGATGCACCACTGCGAGTTTCAGGGAAGTTTGCACTGTTCTCATTTCTCTCTCATTTCTTTTCCTGACAATACCAGTGACAGTGGCATCTGCAGAGCGTTCATTTTCCAAACTTAAACTTATAAAAAGCTACCTGAGGAGCTCAATGGGACAGTCTCATCTCTCTGGACTTGCCATACTGTCGATTGAGAATGCCCATGCGCGTCACCTGGATTTAATGGACAACTTTGCGCAGAGGAAAGCCCGGAAAATGCAGCTATGATGTAAGTCAGCACCTTTTTATGTATTTTAATGATCGGGTATTGCTTTTGGGTTTATTGTGTCTTTGGTGTGCAGTTGGGAGTATGTTCCTTTTGGTGTGCCGTCACCAGTGTTTTGTTCATCAATGGTGTGCTGTCACCAGTTATTTATTTATTTATTTAAGGCCTATTTATGGTGTGCCGTCACCGTTTTTTGGATTTGTTGTGGTGCACCGTCACCGTTTTTTTTAATTTGTTGTGGTGCGCTTACTTTTGCGAGTCGTCTCATTTCTACTATGTTTTAGGCCTATACGACCTAATGGCCTATGGTAGGCTATTGGTGGATGTTGCGTTATTACACGTTGTAGCCTATAGGGGGGCGGGCCCGTCGTCGGCTTGTTACGCCACAGCCTGCTATGACATGCCATGCGGAGGACTTGCGTTCTAAACCCCACTCCCAGGCCTCTCTCTGCACCAGAGGTGACGCAGGGGCCGTTCCTTACTTTCATTTTTTTTTTTTTTTTTTGCTGTGCAAACCAAATTGACATTTTAAACACTCTTTATTTTGCCGACATATTTGAATCGATGTGACCTTTGAACTCTTTCTTCCTTTATTAAAACTAGCGAGCGTCTAATCTGACACATTAAATCCTCTATCTTCCTAGAAGTGCTGAGCTGACCAAACTTGGGCGACGTGCATAACTTTAGCCGCGGTTCTTCACCTTTTGGCTGTGTGCTATACTGTAATTTTAAACAGCTCTGCTCAGCACCAGTCCAAATCAGCTAAAAAATATCATTTTTGATTCCTCTCTTGTTTTATATTCATGACAGATTTTTAGCTGCTTTTGTTGGGTTTTTTTGTAGTTGTGGTTTTGGTCTTGACATGTTACATATTAAAGCAGCCTAATTATCAGGACAGACAAATGTTTTATGTTGATTTTAAGTTCTTAGCATTGTCCAGGTATAGTTAGGAACAGCTCTGGATAAATCCTGCTTTGCGTGAGTACCAGCTGCTGCTGGTTAAAACACCCTGGTGTTCTACCCAAATTAAATTAAAAAGAGAACGAAAAAGGATTTGATCATCTATCCGTTATAAGAATATGAACCATGTCTTTGCAGTACAATATCATCTCCATGTTTCCAGGCTACTGGATGCCAGACCTTGAGAGCTTTGTATTTCAGGTTTGCCGAGGGTTACAGTAAAAGCATACACATTTACAGGGAAATGTCATTATCCGCAAATTCACAGGAGGAATCCTCCTTGAATGTGTTTACCCAAGGAGAGGTAACTCCAGCCGGCAATGCGACCAAGGCATGGGAACAAGGCATGGGCAGTATGAATCGAACCTGTATGATATCATTGGATCATTTATCACTCGAGTGCCTCAGAGACTCAGGGTTGAATGCAGAAGGTTGCATATTTCCAAGTTGTTCCGCTCACTCCTGCCATATGTCCACCTCCCACAGAAGAGGGGCTGGTGCGAAGAGGTCATGATTTGACTTGGAAGGACAGAACAGGAAGAAAATTGAGGAAATGAAGAGGGAGTCCAAAAGCTCTCTCATTCATTCACCTATAAATAGAGCGTGTGCGTTCATAACAGATGGGCCCGAAACCTGGCGATACTGCCGACATCTGGAGTGATGAGCCCACACAGAGCGCCTTGCATAGTTTTCATTACGAGTTCCCCTGCCGGAAAGCATGTGCACTGAACGGAGAAATGTACGGTTTAAACACGAGTCCCAGACGCAACCAGGCCAGTGAATAGCTTTGCTTTTTCATCAACGTTAACAATAAGTACAAAGCAAGTATGCCTCCCTCCATATATTTATGTGTATGTGTGTTGTACATTCTGATGAGGCCAGCTTGTACATATTGTTCTATTGCTCATAATCCCGATGCATAGACTAGAGACAATGGTGACATTGGCCCAAGAGGAACACACACACATTATAATATATACATGACATTGTTAGAAGGTCTACTCAATGGAAACGTGAGCAACTCATTATGTTTGCATGTGCTAGGTTTAGATTGTGTACTGTTTATGTTGACTTTCGAGCCCTGCGTAATAACAGGTCTTCTCATGTCATGCTCAATGTACACAATGTCACAGTGGCTGAGACAGTTTAATAGGATGGGTGATTAATTAAGAGCGTCTGAGGCAATTCTTGGTTGTTGACAACGGGCTTTGACTTGAATACTCAGTCCATAGCCGTTACGTAAGGAAATATGGGACAGCATTTGTCATGGACTTCAGGTGGATAAATAACAGATTTGCAAAGCTGATTATCATTTTGTAATCATTTACATTTAGGTAAGTGACTTACAAAAAGTACAATTGTCAGAAGAAGGTGAGACATTTCATTGCTGCTAATACAGTAAGAAAGTCACCAGAACAAGTTGCAAGCATTTCAATTGCTAGGTTAACCATTGCTAGTATACATAATATAATAATAATATTATACATATATAATATATCATCCTTAAAGTTGTTGTTCTTATTGTTACAGTGAAGTGTAAAATAATGTGCTTGACAGGAGTTGCAGTATATGCCACGTTGCTATGTGAGGCAGAACACCGGTCCTTGCCCTGACTGATGACCCAGCATCATTCTGATCTCATTTCTATTGCCTCTCCCTGGCCCACAAAGTTGGGTTGTATCTTATTGTTTGCATTAGATCTCAATGCTAGACATCAGAAAATAAGTAATTAGAGACAAGTTAAAAAATACACAGAAAGACCAATCAGCCTTACTGTAAGTCGCTGTAAATGCATATGAAATGTTATCTTACCTCCCTGTCCTGAGTTGGGTTGTGTTCATATTGTATGATGGACACACACAAATAAATTAGGCTTGCTCTAAAAAATGTCTCATTTCACAGGCCTCGCCATATGTGAAGGCATCATCATAATGATTGTCAACCATCCAATCAGGCATTTCAGACATGATTTGTCTGACTGAGCAAAAGCAATTCCAGACCCCATGAATACATAATTCAAATGTGTGGCCGTGATTGTGATTCCTACAGACTGGATACACACTAATGGACATGACATTGTGTTGTGTATCCCTGTTTTTGGTCCTGCTGTTGAAGAGTATACAAGTTGTCTGCTCCCCAGGCTAAAATCATGAGTGACCTGTACATGTAGTGATTTTTTATTATATAAATATAACATATTATATAACACATGATGATATAAAGATAATATTTACATTTGCTGTATCTTGATTTGACAAGATGTCTTCTATGGACGTTAAGTCATTTATAAATAAATAAGTCATTCCTAATCTGCCCAAAGAAAATATACAAATAACACATCCACTTACGACTATGTTACCGCATCATTGACTCCCACTGTGTTTCTACATTGCAGTTAGGCTGGCTTGACTGGTTTTGCAGTGTGAGAGACTTATGCATAAACATTGACTTCTCCCGTTCCCCTGGAAGGAGCACAAACCTATTTCACACGATATACAAACCATTCAGAGGTCAAGGATTTAAGGCAGTGCAGCCCCGGATCCGGGACTTTTTTCAATTTCACTGAGGTCACACATGTCAATCACAATAGCACACTTCCCCTGTGAGCCTGAATACTTTGCCAACTGCATTTTAAAACATCAAAACACGATCGGCTGGGAAGAAATAGTCTCACACTCTCTCACTTCTCTCTAGTCTTCGACGTATCCGCCTCATCGTGACGCACTCGACACCGAAACAATCCAACAACAACATGAATGAAGCTCTAATGACATGCCTCTCATGGATGGCCGTCATTGCGCATTCCGCTTTGATGGGGTTGCAGAAGTGTATAAATGAGCTACAAGGCCCTGATTAATACCTGGAGACGGTCAATACCAAATACATGTTCCCTCTCATGTGCCAAACCTGATCAACTAGCATAATGACCGAACAGAGATTGTCTAATCTCCTAAATATGTACGTTCATTTAAAACATAGGCTGCACAAAAAAATATTCTTAAATATATTGTGTTACACTTACTTCCACCCTTTTCAAACACAGACTGTATAAACCTACCTGTTAAACCTAACCTGACAACTAAAAGCTACAATTTAGAAAAATTTGGTTGATGGGGTTTGCATAGTATTTGTCAAAAACATGTACATTCTTTCAAATTACTGTAAAATGTAGGTTAATAAATATAAATGAATAATAAAGGCTAATAAATAAAGATTTATTAGTTTGCCTTCACAAAATATGATGTTCTAATCAAACATGAAATTGGAAGGGAATATTCATTTTCCCTTGTGGTTTTCCCACAATAAGATGATTTTGTCATTTACATGAAGGTTAACACATTTTCTCTTGTCAAAATAGAAAGATAAAAAAAAAGATAGCATCATCATGAAATTAGTCATTCTGATGTTATCATTTCCTAGAGAAATATCAGAAGATGCTCCAGCTCCACGAACTGTGGAAACTATCTTTTGTGCCAGTAACGCTTTGGCTTGATTGTTTGAGTCTCAGATTACATTTTCCCAGACATTGTTGACCTTTATGAAGGCATTTTCTAACTTTCTGGGACATTTTTCTGCCCTGGGAGCTCATTAAATTCTCTCTCTGATTACCGCAGGCTAACATTTATCAATGCTCCCACGAGTTGTACACCTGCCTGTTAAACACAAACAGGGACTTGCTCATTGTTTACTAATGTGACAACAGTCAGGCCTGTCGTCCCTAACTCTATCCAACAGGCTGGGGCCCACTGAAGTGTGTGGAAGTAGAGGCCGCTTGTTTGTACCAAACTACAGCAGCAAGAATTGCATAATATAGTCCCATCTTCTTCAGGGATTTGTTTAATGCCAAGCCCCAGTTTTACCTACAGTACATTCCCAGAATCTCAATGAATGATGTAATAATACAAATAACTTGTTATCTCATGGAATCATTTTTTTCATCTCCTAATGAGAACATTTGTTCATTTGGGAAAAGAAATAGGCTTATCATTTCCCTGAATACCCATCTTTATTATCTGATGGAATGAATTACTTAATTGTACATACTTTGAGCCTCAAATAGATTTTATAGCATTGCATACAACTCTCTGGATATGATGATGATGATGATTATTATTATTATGACAATGTTCCTGGCTTCTGGTCCCTAACATTGTTTTGTTTTGTTTTTTACATGTGAAGGCCAATTGACTGCAGGGTAAAACTTTACAATAAGAGTACAATGATTGACCATTAATTAACATCAGTTTATCTAGTAACAAGCATTAACCAACAATTAGATAACAGTTAATTCACATTTTACTGATGGTCTAGCAATCATTTACTAATGGCTAACTATTTTATACATTATCTAATAGGGTAGGGTAGGGTAACTAACCTTTACTAGGGTAAGGGTTAGTTAAACAGGTAATGCTGGCCAGCCCGTACCTCTATCTTTCTTTACAATAATCATACTATCGACACACAACCACACTGTGTTTGTGACATGAGTGGCTATGCTAGTTCTTGTCACCCGGTGACAAAACCAGTCAGAGTGGGTCATTGAGTCATTTTGGCATTTTGGCATTTTGTCATTGAGTTTTTTGGCTTCTGAAAGTCTCCCACCTACTATTTGGGAGAGGCTCAAATCTTACACATTGCACCTTTAGATGAACTAAATTAAGAAACTGGTATAACTTATACATTATAAATCACATTTACAGGCTTGAGTTCCCACATAGTGAATATCAAATATATATATATATATATATATATATATATATATATATACAAACCCAAAAATAAATATGAAATAACAATGAAATCAAAATGTAAAGGATATCTGATTAAATGCATATACCAACTTGGTCTGCATTAAATTGCCCATGCCCTGTATTTACATGAACATAAATCATTGAATTCAAGATCAATTAAAAACTTAAAGATAAAAACCACACACATTTTGTATTTTTCTACATGTTGTGAGAAGGGCACAGATGTACAACTCAAGAGTTCAGAAAGGGCTCAATGAACTTAAACATCATAACATAGTCAATAATGAATTGAAGAAAAGAATGATGGCCACTGGTGTAATACGATCCCTGCATGCCATGGCATGGTGCTGCACAAGGCTGAGGTTGTCCAGAGATCATTTAGTTCTTGATCATCATATCTAAGACCAGGGTTAGAACACTCCCTGAATAGATGTGAGGGAGCAGGGAAACAAACAGGGCTGAAAAAACAATACCGGCTCTTAGAAGAACAGACAGTATACTGCCATCCTCATTTAGCATCTAATTGTTATGTTATGTTATGTTTATATATGCTTCGGCATCATTCTTAAACATCACGGTCAACAGAGATAGTTGCTTCTGTGAATCAACAGAGATGGATTTAGACTCTATCATCATAACTAGTGCAAAATGATTAAGTGAACTACCATTTTGTAGGACCTCTGATCCAATGATCCATTGCATTCCATTATCACATATTCCACAGGGCTTCTGTTTGTTATAGACTCTGTACCATATAAAGTCTACAACAGAATAGCTCAAATATAGCTGACACCTGGTCGATGTCCCCTCAACCCAACATCAGAGGGAGCTTATCATTTAAATGAATCTTTCGGTGCTCTGAGTGGTGCCTCATGCAAAGCTGTTATAGTTTGTACCATGGGATATTCCATGCAACTCGAGCTGAGCCATATGGAAGCAAGTCTTGCCGATCATACCATAAGTTAGAGACCTTCTCAATTTGTGCGTAAAACTAACGTGTGCATGATAGCATTGCCTTTTAAAGCTGCGGTAGCTCCGCAAGTTTTGGAAGAGTTTGGTATATATGCTGCAGATTCTTAATGTACTGTTTGTGGTCTCACGTTCGGTCACGGTCTGTGACACATCTGTCTATTCTTACATACCAGAACACCAGTAGGGACACAGCTGGCCCAGCTGGGAGCATTGAGACAATGCCAATGCCTCTCAACATCTCTTTTTGTCCCCCTACACCACCTTCCTGCTTCCCATATGTCCACATCCTCATCTCAGTGACGGACAAGGAACGTGTGTTTTAATAATGCCAGATATGTTGTTCTCAGCACAAGTTGTTTGCTCCATCTACTGGTGAAATTCTGTTTCATCTCAGAGTTTATCGTCTTCAGATACTGTTTGTGTGTGTGTGTGTGTGTGTGTGTGTGTGTTTGTGTGGTGTTATCAATTAACATTAACATTCACACCAAGCTAACTCTGTACTGCTCATGTCGCATTTGCTCAGGTCATGTTTGAGGAAATGTACAATTCTATAATGGCATTCTGAAAAATCATTGTTTGGATTACTTTCTCGGTTCACAGAACAAGATGGTGGGTTTAAAATAGGTGCCAGTTAAGGTTAGTTCTAGATAGGTGTAGTTGTAGTAGTTGTTACACACACTTAAAATTAAACGTAATAAAAGCTCACCTTTGATGAGTTTTGACCCTCTTAACTGATAAAATAAGTCCCTCAGTGGAATGGATGTCTGCATGCTTTTCTAAAATCAATAAGTAATTTTTTGGGAATGTCAGTAAAACGAAAGAGGTTGTAAACCATCCCACATTTTTCATTATCTGCAACAGTGTTATGGAGACAGCTTGTCTCTCCCCAAGCACCCGATGCAAAAATCATAGAACCATATCGTTTGATCTTTACAAATGACAAAACGCATATCTCCATAGAACGACTTTACATACATGTAAAATATCATGTTTATTTTAAGAATTTCATTCATGAGTTTCAAACATGTACATGTCAGATAATGCTATCAGACTGTAAAAAAATATATATATTCATAGTTTTTTTCTGTACACAAAAGCACAGAGAGTGACTCCCCTAAAAGTAATCTTTTGGGTGTACTGTCCTTGTAATACCCAGTATTTCATAATAAAAACAACATGACAACAGCCATAGGATGAAAACAGAAGGAAAAAATGGATTTCTCTTTCAGACAGATGTCAAATGCTGCGATGGGAACCAATCTGCAATATCATAAATATCATAAAGGTAAAGAAAAATATGTTCCCACGTCTATCTAAGTCACCCATGGCACACTAAAATGTCTCCCTCTGGCTGTCTTCATTTGGCTATAACCAATGAAAGCATATTGATAGCCAAGTAAAGGAGAGCAAACAGCTAGGATATTGCATCTTATTTATTTATTTATTTATTTATTTATTTATCTGTGGCTTCAGGCGTTGGTGGTGGTAAAGAGGTCTTGCACACTTATCATAGCCTGCCTGCATTATTTATTTATTTTTTTAGTACTCTGCATGACTGCCTGATCCTCCACCTCTTCCGTTTCATCCTGTGGGCTCAAAACAAATTGCTTTCTTTTTAGGAGATCAGATGGTTTGTTTGAATGGGTGGGGGGGAGAAGATCCTGCCATGTAAAAAACAACATGTACTGAGTAACATGTTTACCAAATCCTAAGCGGTATGATGAGCCCCATGCCTGGGGAAGCCCTCCGTGCTCATGGCTCCCACTATACAACTATATCAGGAGATGTTCAGGCAACGCTGCCTCCCGCCTCTCCTCGGGAGAATACGTTGTGGCTCAATACTTAGGTGTGTGGACTCCTTTTGTTTGCTTTTATAACAAAGAGTTGCAGTTGAAAGGGCTGAAGTGAAGATCTAAAGTGCCAATAAACTCAAATGTGTTTTTTTAAACCTGTTATGTCTTCTGTGATCTTAAGCATAGTGATCTAGGCTATTTGTCACTGTTGCTAAAATAATCGCATTGTGCAAAAGAGACTGATGTGAAATCCGTCTTTTAATGGTGTTGGTATACCAGTTTGTGAATGTTCTGCTCTGTTCCGAACTCAAGGCCCGTTCTGTTCAACATCACGATGACGTGGCAAAGACTCTGAGAGGGTGTGATGATGCAGGGGGAGCTCCATCTGGGCAGCAGTGAATGTTGACGGCTGTGTCCGAGAGGATTAACCTTCTCGGACTCCAGTGGTAAAATGACAAGGTGTGCGGCGCAACTCATTTACAACATTTCTCAATTTAGCACTCATACCGTAGTCTGGAAAACTATGGATCGATGGTCTGTGATGTCGCCCACAGAGGCAGCCCCTGTAACTCCTGTTCCTATAACTCCTAGTATGAAGCAACACCATGTGTAGCGAATGTTATTTACAACATGCATTTTGACCATTACAACATACAACTTACAGCTCATTATAATGCTCAAACACAATGACAGTACTTAAACAAAAGCATCACAAAGTTTCAGAGGGTCGTTACCACGGAGATAACGCCTCCCCCTCTTTCCTTGAATTTTTTGCCTGAAACAATTTCTTTTTGATATTATCTCTCAAATTAGAGCTGAAACTGGGGGTTCACTTGCACTTTAAGTGATGGGGATGGTTTTTCAGGCCTACCCTGTTAAATTACACTCTCCGTCTGTTGCCCAAGGCTCCTCCAACTCCACGCTCACTTGTTACCTTGTACCAAGTATTTTTTTAAGGTCTTATTCAGTGATGGTTTTCATCTTCTTCTCAGGTGTGGTAAGAAGTGGGGGTGGGCACGAGCCCCCCCCCACCACCACCACCACCACCACCACCACCGCCAGCTGCCGCGGGGTTGGGTCTTTCTGTATGCAACCAATGCAAACCACCCATAAGCCCTTAGAGGAATTAACTTTTTTATATATCTATATATATATCTATATATATATGTGTATATATACTGTGTGTGTATATATAAATAGATTTTTTTATATATATATATATATATTGTGGCAGGCAGTAAGGAGCAGTGAAGGTAGTGATAATTGAAGGGAAATATCTTTCAGCCCCCTGGCTCCACCCCCAAAAATAAATTTACTTCCTGCTCCAACCATGCAAACCTGTGGATCGTTAAGCCACCAGAGCTGGGGGATAAAAGAGGGAGTGTGCTGCACGAAGTTGGCCAAGTCTGGGAGGAGGTATATGTGTGTGTTACCCGTTATAAACTGGACCATCAGATTACCCACACTGAGTATTGAACTGTCTTAGCTTTGGACAACCCCTGGCTAATGGACTTTGAGTAAGGATTGGCTGCAGGCTCTGTAGTCTCCCATCCAGTGGTGGGTAGTAATGCGTTACAAGGCACGCAAATGAGTAGAAAAGTACTTTTTTCGGGTAACGAGTACTTTTCACGTTCCTTTTTTAAGTCTGTAATTTTACTCTTACTCAAGTAAATATTTGAACTAGAATTCTACTCTTTACTCAATTACATTTTCCATTGTGCCTTCATTAAAATTAGTATTTTGATAAAACTTTAGTACACATTATCTTGGAATACAAGCGTAGAACTACACGTTAGCGACACGCCCTCCCTAGGTTGCAACATTGTCAATGCCATAGATATGGAACACGGTCAATGCTGTCAGTTGAGATTCCACAGCCGAGGAGAGTGAGAGTGAGACGAGTCGACCGTTAGAGAAGATGGATGCTATTGGCAGTAGAGCAGTAGTTCTAGTTCTGATACTGGAGAAGCCCCCACTCCCATTGTCAACCCCTGGCCACATCTGGCCACACTGTTCCTCCCGATCATAAGGAAGGGAGACAAATTTGCTGATGAAGTGCTTAACGTGTCATCCGAAAATAAATATTATATCAGCGTTCAAAAACTCAACATCTAACCTAAGGAAACACGTTGAGGTAAGTTGCAACAGTGGTTCTCCTAGTCTGCTAATGCTACCTAGCGAGCTAGTCCTGGCTGCATTCGACCTAGAACAAGCCTAGCAGTAGGCTATTGCTTGACTGTAGTCTGTAGTATAACTTTAGTTGAAGGGTTGACAACAGAATGTAATTGAAT
>OMKI01001248.1:1150-11152 GCA_900302315.1 Phycis blennoides
GGGCCCCCTTTCCCCCCCCCCCCACTCCTCGCGTCGGTCCTCGGCTGACCAACAAGCCATCAATAACCTGACAGATGGTTCACCGGTGCCTTCTTCCATCAGTTCTGGATTAGAGGAGAAGCCAGGAAAGGGATGACACCGAGGAGGTGAAATAGCAGCTGGCCCCGGGGCGCGCTAGTTTGGAGGAGGAGGAGAAGTCTGAGGTGTGGAAACACTTTCACCACAGGTGGGCTTTCGTCGACGCTTTCGCGACAGTCTGTTGCAATGCGACTGCAAAAATGACGGGGAATAAATTCCGCGCCCGCAAAAAAAAAGGATCTGAGACATTTATTTTAGAGTGTGTAATAACACTGTTCGAAACGGGCCGTCCTCCTGTGTTGCATACTGTCGGGGTGGATTTCGTTGCCGTTTTTTCTTATTAGTCCATTGTTTTAATTCCGACATCGGTTCCAAGCCGTTTTTCTCACAAAAAGAACATTGATAAAGATAGAATTACTGCTGTTCGTGCCTAACAACCTCGAAGATTTAATGAGTAGATAATGTGTCGGGGGGGGTTCATACAAAAATGTGTCACCTAAGAAGCTTAAAGGGAAACTTGTCACAGAACATGTTCAGTCTTATTAAACTATACGGCGGTGGTTTCGTGTCAGACAGTATTTTGTCGGGTTCGGGCCTCGTCGGACCCAGCTTTCGAGACCCGAAAAAGGTCCATAGGGAGTTAATTTTTGTCAACAAATCGTAAAATTGGGCACAACATAAAAAGGTTTATGGTAATTCGGGGTGACGTGAGCAGGACATCATGGCCTAATAACATCATCTGACAAGCGTTCGTAAAAGTGATTTGCAACAAGGGATCTGTGCCGTTCCAAACGTGATTTGCTGCGCTCACTGGATCGCGCTGGCCACACCTGGCTAGGTGGCGAAATATCACTCCAGTAAACTGTGGATTAATAGGTGGGGTTTCTGTTGACTGTACACTCCTTTTTGATTAATTGTTGAAAATAACGTTTCGGTAAAAGGTCGCATCTGACAGACTCACCTGAATGGAACAGAATACAAAGAAAACAGGAGCCATAGGGCTGGGCGATGGATGTTATGTGACAATTACCATCACGACAGATGAACTGATTGAACTGCCGTCAATGCTGGCCAATTGGGTGGAAGAATTTACAAAGAATTTAAAGAAAACTCACATGCATCTTAGTATGTTAAATGAATGCCAATGATTTTCTTCAAATTGCACTTTTTACTTTTAATTAATTTAGTAGATACTTCGATCCAATGCAACATATATAGGTAGACTAAAGGTATTTTCTGTCCAAGCCCAAGCGATGTCGGCGGTTTGGCTAACTTCCTGTCCGTTTGGCTAACTTCCTGTCCGTTTCAGCAGCTAGCAAAAATGGAAGCTTTCATTTCCTTCAGTTGTCTTTATTCGCTTTGATTGTCTGGTTGTGTAAGCTGTTCCTGTGAGTGCTGGAATCAGTCCCTTTGTGGAGATCTCTCTCCTGATTGGATGAAGAGGGAACAGGATACAAGAAAATTTGTTTTCTGCTTAGTAGAGAGAGCAGAGGGACTGGGAGATCCATCTTACTGACTAAACACTATATAGTTTATGGCTGTTGGAATATAGTTATTTAACACTTATTCTAACAAATCAATATTGCACACAGCGCCTTTAAAATATATTTTAGATTACAATGTGCCTCTAGATTACAACGTGACCCTGCTGCTGTAACCGTTTACATGGTGTCAAACACATGGCAGTCGGCATGGTTAGATGTTTCTTCATCTTTGGCAAGGAGTGTCAACAGCCCCTCAAAGTCCTCCACCAACACCTATAATTAATAAGAGAACATTCTACGACCTATTTAGCCAGTATTGGACCCCCGTAAGTCAGTCGTAGTCTCACACAGTCTGGGACAAGGTGTTGACCAGGGAAAGGTCTTGATTGACACGTGAGCGTGGCCAATCACGGACGGTGTGTCGGGATCAGTGCTAGCTGAGGAAGGACAGGCAAATGTGATTTACAAAAAAAATAAAAAAATAAAAAGACAGAAAGAAGAAAGAAAGAACGATACTTTCAAATGCAAACAACTACGGCGAAATCACAACTCTTCTTCGTTTTGGCACCGCAGTGGTGGAACGAGCTCCCTGCCAATGTCAGGACTGCAGAGTCACTCCCCATCTTCCGGAAGAGACTCAAGACTCACTTGTTCAGAGTTCACCTCAACCCTGCATAACATCCATCCTCTACCTCTTAAAAAAAAAAAAAAAATTAAAAATTAAAAATAACCTACCCTCATGCTCTTGTATGTTGTACGTCTTGGCACTTTATAATTGCTCTTTGTAACTTTGCACTTAGCCAGAGATGTAGTATACTAGCAATGGTTAACCGAGCAATTGAAATGCTTGAAACTTGTTCTGGTGACTTTCTTACTTTGTTAGCAGCAATGAAATGTTTCACCTTCTTCTGACAAATGTACTCTTTATAAGTCGCTTTGGATATGTCTGCTAAACGCCCTAAATGTAAATAACTATGGTCTATGGTCTGGGTGGGGCTGGCTACTGGGGCCTGCAACTCATTCTTCTCCCTCCCCCATTTGTCATTGAGAGAAGTGGGCGTTAACCAATGCAAATAAAATAACCAATAGTGAGTAACTAATGCTTCAGTGAAGAGGGGGTTACCTGTATATAGGAGAAGCGAGTTTTAGAAGGATTACAGGAGGTATATAGAAGATTACAGAAGTTGTGCATCGTATCCCGTTGATGTGCGCATTTTGAAGACGGCTCGCAAAAGAACACTCCAGCTTTAGGGAGTAGGGAGGCTACTTCTGGGCGCCGCGAGTATCCGATTATTCCACCGGCAAATGCAAACACGTCAAATGCACTTTTTGTAAAGAACATTGTGAACCACAGGAAACGCTCATGGAGAATTGGGCGGTGGAGCAGGACAGAGTCAGACATCAGAGACGCAAGAGGCTGCTCTAAAAATAATTATAATCATAAAAATGATGCGCGGGAAATCACTGTTTCGGTGTTCCACAGAAAAGGTAAGCGAACGGGTTTTGTTGGTATATCACCAGGATGGCGTCATAACAGTACCTGGGAACCTGGGAAATGACTTGTAATGAATCTTCCCTTCTACTCCAGAGTGTGTCACGCTCACACGACCAGAAGGCATCAACACGTCCTTTAAACAACATTTCCATGGCTATACCAGATGTGGATCCTGATGTTGTGAAAGGTACAATGACCAGCCCAGTGAGGCCCATCCTTGTTAGGGAAGACTTCTAATGTCCTAAACTTAAAACTATTTACTGTCATACTGTAGAGGTAGCATTTAATAAAAATAAAAAAAACTAGCATCCTGCAAGATCCATTATGAGACTGTTGAAAAAAAGCATAACCAAAAAAGAAGACCAACTGTTCAGAAGAGATACAAGGAAATCCACAAAGATAATCTATAGAAGAAGAGGAGGGCAGGATCATAACTTGCAGGAGCCAAAGGAAGAGAAGGTCAAAACATAACGATTCCCCGGTAGTTCTCAGACGTTCGCCTCATTTCGTGTTTTCAGGGGGTGTGATTTCAGTTTCCCTGCGTGCGGCAGCTTCACAAGGAACAGAGCTCGTGTTCTTCAAAACTGAGGAAGAGGCTGCCATACGAAAGGCCATAAGAGGGGTATGATGTCTGAATAGGGCCACGCCATCTTTGGCAGAAGGCCCATGTGGTTCGACCAACCTGTCGCTCATAGCAGAGAGACATCTGCCCCGTGTTGTTCTACAGAACAGACAGGACTCAAGCCCCCCCAACTCTAAACACTCAGTCCGCCCCTGAGCCTCCATAGCCCACACTAACCCTTGTGTTTACTTAGTGTGCTGCACTGGATGAGCTGCGTGAAGAGCACCAGTGAAATGCACAAGAGCACAAGTGAAATGCCTCGTGCATGTAATGTACCTCGGCGAATAAAGGTGATTCTGATTCTAATATCATTATATACACCTGAGAACACAAAGCAACACCAATAATAATAACAATCAAACCGCTCCCAACTGGTCCTCACACTGGACCAATAGGGAGGGGCGTTAGAGGCGGGGCAAGACATTGTGCCGCCAACCCAAGGCAAGGCAAAGACCTTCGACCAATGGAAGGACACCGGGTGGCCCACGGCGTGCAATGCAAATGTTCCCTTGACAAGAACCCACTGGGGACTGTTCACCATAGCCACTTGCGGCCTGGGGTGTGGAATGCAAATGTTCCCTTGAAGGCACCCAGCAGGGGGCAGGCTCCCACACCTGGTGCATAACCAGCACAACAAATTATTCCAGGCCGGGAACGGCTCTTTTCACGCGGCGCAAGCTCCGCTAATGTTCACTTACCGGCGCGAGGCGTTCTCGTCAACAACTCTTGTTCTGGAAACGTAAAGTGCCGTCATGTGCACACCTCATATTCCATGTATCCCGTGCACATTGCTCTTTTAAAAGTGGCAATCACCAGGAGTTTCCTGTCATTAAATGTCTGTTAAGTCGCTAACCATCACCGCATGAGGGAACACAGCGGGGATTGAGCCTACGGTCCACTGATGAAAGCCCTTGCTCTGGAAATGCAATTAAAAATGGAAACGACGGCCCAAAAAATGATGAAACCAACGACTGGGCAACGACTGGGCTGTAAAACACAACAAAAGGTATTCTTCAGAATGTCCACACTGTGGAGGTTCTGTCATGGCCGGAGGTCAGCAGCCTCAGTGCGCCTACCGTTTCCTTTTTGGGTGGGAGGGCTTCGTCTTTGTCCTTGGGCGGGGCCTTGTCTTTGGGCGGGGCCTTGTCCCTGGGCGGGGCTTGCTCTTTCACCGTAGGCGTGTCATCGTCATCGCTGTCCACGATTTGACGGCTGCGTTTGACGACCTTCTTGACGGGCGAATCGGCTTCCTGGACCCCATTCTGCGCCTTCAGGGGGCTTTTGACAGGCCTGGGGGTGGGAGCCGAAGAACAGTCCAACGCTCACACAAGACAGGAAACATTTCTGGACAACATGTTGCTATAGGTGATTGAATGGGGATGTGCAAACAGCGGGAGACTTTTTCTGGTCTTAAGTCCTTAAATATTAGAAATTGTTCCATGCACATACTGTATAATATTTATGTCTAGTATAGAGCATAGCAAAGGCATCCAAAACCGCTATAAGTCACAAACATAATTTTACTCTTTAGGGTTATAGTTAGACTTGGACTTATTAGACTTCATATTAAGTCTCTGTCCCGTTTCAAAAGACGTAAAAAATGTGACAGCTATGACAGCTACTTTCACTCTTACCACAAGATTTGAGTACCGTTTCCTTTCGTTTTCCCACCACCACCGAGTAGCATGCATGACTTACTCTTTAACTGGTTCTTCACGCTTCTTCTTGATCTCCTTCTCCTTGCTCTTGGGTTGGAAGAAGGAGCTAACGTGGAGGAGACAAGCCAAAACAAAGCACAATAATAGTGTGAGATCAGGCCATGATGGAGGACAGGTACACGCCATACTTCCCGAAAGACAACTTCTACAGAGCAGTGACAATGTGAGTTAGTTTCCGAACTAAGGTTACTGTAAGCCCTCCATTTTCATGTCATAGAATTAAACCTCAGTTGTATGAGGTCGTTCTTTATATGTACTGGTTCATTTGACAGGGACTGTAGGCCTACCCATTGCAAACTTTTCTACGAATGTGTCAGAGGTGAAGCCGGGAAGGCTAATTTATATCTGCAGCCCCTGGGCAGGTCGCACATTAAAATATCTAATACATAAACTTAACATTAGCAAGCCAAACTGTCCACATATGTAGGTTGAGTACTAGTGCTACTTTACTGGCTAACATTCTCAGAATATGCTAAGGTGGACGTTATGTACTCACGCGATGCTTCGCTGCATGTTGCCTTTGAGCTATTCGTTGCTATACGATTAAATTAGGAATATGTTCAAAATCAATATCCCATAAACAGCTACAGATTTTCTCCAGCGTCACTGACTCAATGCGAGGAAAGATAATATATTCCGCGCCAAAAGTCGTTCTGCTTTTCTCCCGGGAAAAAAATGCTGGCTTGCTGTGAGAAATACGATGAAGGATCGGCACGACTGCCGCCTGCTGTGTCGGAGTCGTAATGACGGACGAAAAACGAGTTGGTCCTGATGCTGAGAGATATTTTTGTCCCCATCCCCATAAATGTTTGAGCCTGTATATGTGAATGCATAATTTATATGCCCGTTTTTATCTTCATAAACTCTGGAATCGAGGGAGAAGACAAGACAAACAGCTGAATAATTAAAGTTGAGAGAACAGCTTTATTTACTGAAACACAAGTGCATGTTGTTAACAGTTTACAAGTGTAATTCCCCGTCACATAATGAAAAGCTATGGTCTAAAAAGACACATTTCCTCAACCTTCCTTTACACAAAACGACCCCCGCTAATATATGAAATAGAAAGTTACGTTATATATTTTTTTTATAAGGGGGGAAAATAACAGTGTAGAAAAAGGGAAGAAAAGGGGAAAAGGGAAGTTGATGTTTAACATCCTAAAGAGGCGGAAGCTGTCCGCGGGGTCTCGTTGAACCGCCGTGCCGTTACCTCGCAACCACGACCTCGTCATTTTAATAACACCAATAATCTCTCTCGCTTCATCACTTCTCTGCTCTGCTCCCGAAGCCCTTGTGTCCGGTCTTGTTCTTCTCTCGCGCTCCGCCGCCGCTGCAGCCCCTCGGGTCCCACCCCGGGGTGCTCCTGGCGGGCCAGCCGTCGGCCGCCGACGCAAAGTCGCCGCGGCCCGTTGCCACGGCGCCCAGGGGAAGACGCAGATCTCTCACGAGGTGGGCACCGGGGGGCAGCGGGGCAGAGTGCGGGTGGGCATGGCCTTGGGGGCCGCGCGCAAACGGGATTGGCTTGGGCAGGCAGTAAGGGTGGAGGAAGGGGTGCGCCATTGGCTGAAGGGCTGTCGAACAAGGACACGGGACGGTGTGACGCAACGCAACTCATCCGAGAGGGAGTTCAGACGGTCGATAGAGAGGCAGAGGAGTCGGCCCATATAGGCTGCCGTCACACTTTATGCACATGGTTGACATTTATCACCGGTCATAAGAAATCCAATTAAAACAGGTACATTAAAAGTAGGACAGGAAATATGAAAACTTTCCCCCATGTCATGAAATCAGGCCAAAAGTTGGAAACCGAGAGGGAAACGCGTGTGTTTCGGGCGGTTAGGCATGAGGTGGAAACAACAAAGTAGGTAGGGATCTCCTTCTGGGTGAAGCCACTCGTGATTCGGGATTAATGGTGTCAGAGAGTGTGGAAAAGGTGACGAGTTCAGGCGAACGATGCAGGTGGCCGAGTTTTTTCATTGGCCACCGCTGAACGACACGAAACATATATATATATATATATGTATATATATATATATATACATATACTATATATAACCTACGCTGACCTAACCTGACAATTCAACAAGGTTTTCATGTCTTGCTAATTGGTCAGGGGAAAAGTCTTGCCACCAAAACTTCGGTGGTCTCAGAATGTGCAAGTGTGTGTCGTCTGTGGCCTTTGGAGATGCTGCATGATTTCTTCATGACCTATTCATGCCCATTAAGGCGCTCTGAATGGTGGAATCTGAAAACCGTATGTGCACATAAATACAAATTTGGAACACACGATAACTACCGGTGTGCACTTCGCTTGATTGGAACCACGGACTCCCAGCGGCGCACATGGTTCACCATGGGTGGGTGTGTGGGTGGGTGTGTGGGTGGGTGGCGTGTCACGGTGACCACCCACCCCGGCGGCAGGCCTACCTCTGTCCAGAGTCAGTTCCGCTCCTCTGCCCAGGAGGGAGCCGGCCTCCGAGGAGAAGGGAGGGAAGGAGAGAGGCACCCTGGGGAGAAGCTGAGGGCAGAGAAGGAGGAGAGGGAAGAGGGTTCAGGCCGAGGAGGTACGTGGATATGGAAGGAGAGGGAGGAAAGGAGGTTGAAATGTCTTAGTGCATTACGGCAATGCGGGTGTCCCCATGTTAATGTGTTATAGAGTGTCTGCCCTACTATACAGGAGTCTGTTCAGTTCACAGAGAGAGTATGCAATGGGCTCTTTTTTTTTGTCTCTTCTAGCTACCCAACAGCAGATTTATCTTCCCTATGTCTGTACTGAGCAGCCCCTGATTCATTTTACTCAGCATTCTGATTCTGGATGACTCAAAACCCTGGTCTCCTGTTGAGTGCAATTGAATGCAATAAAATGTCCAGCCTCAAAGATTTTATTCTATTTATTTCCTTTATCCTGGTCAAAGGTCAAAGTGGGGGTGCATGTGCATGGGTGCGCGTGTGCGTGTGCGTGTGCGTGTGCGTGTGCGTGTGTGTGTGTGTATGTATGCGTGTGTGTGGGGGGAACGCAGTGGCTACCATCGCATTACAATCCTACACTGCCCCCCCTGTGTAGGCTGGCGAATGCATGGCTTTCTAAATACTTGCTGCTAGGTAAGCAGAAAAGACAGACAGAGAAGCAGACAGAGAGAGCGAGAGAGTGAGAGAGAGAGAGAGAGAGAGAGGGCGAGAGAGAGAGAGAGAATGAGAGGGAAAGAGCGAGAGAGAATGCGAGAAAGAGGGAGCGAGAGAGAGAAAGATCCTCTGTTTAAATCTGCCTCGTCAGAACAAAGGAGAATGAAAGGGGATTTGAGTGGATGCCTGGAGCAGATTAATGAGAGGAGGCTCAAGACGATTCCTGCAATCATTTCACTTGTGATCAAGAAGTGTCTCCCGGTGTTGTTTAGTACGGGCGGCAGACTGTTTTGCATTGTCTCACTTTGACAGGAACGAGCCCGCCATCTGTAATAGAGAGGCACCTGCTTCTACCAAATTATGGTACAAGTACTTAAACAGAGGAACAGCCTTTGTCAGGAAAACACTCAGGCCTTGGTTGTTTTCCGCTAAACCCATTCATCACTATTATTCTGCCTAATTGTTCCACGCCGGGAGTGGCCGGGCGGCACATGCGGAGACAGAAACACGCGACGCGGGGCTCCGGGAAAGGACCTGGTGGCATGTTGGAAAGCCGGGGTAGTTGACCAGGATGAGCTTGCTGAAGTTAAACTTGTAGGTGAAGCGTTTGCCTTTGGTCTTGTGCAGGATTCTCTTGTTGTAGTAGTATCTGGAAAATAGCCAACAGAGGTTTAGGAATAGTGTTAGCGTCTTTTGTGTGTGTGTGTGTGTGTGTGTGTGTGTGTGTGTGTGTGTGTGTGTGTGTGTGTGTGTGTGTGTGTGTGTGTGTGTGTGTGTGTGTGTGTGTGTGTGTGTGTGTGTGTGTGTGTGTGTGTGTGTGTGTGTGTGTGTGTGTGTGTGTGTGTGTGTGTGTGTGTGTGTGTGTGTGTGTGTGTGTGTGTGTGTGTGTGTGTGTGTGTGTGTGTGTCTGTGTGTGTGTGTGTGTGTGTGCGTGCGTGCGTGCGTGCGTGCGTGCGTGTGTGTGTGTGTGTGTGTGTGCCCTGCCCACAAAAGGTGCTCCGAGTGCATTTGTGGGGATTAAATGAAAGGATTACATACATTCACAGACCCACTACATTGGCGGTTGTGTGTGTGTGTGTATTTTAATGCAACTCTGTGTGTGTTTCTGTGTGTGTGTGCACCTGTGCATGCATGCGTGTATGTGTGTGTGTGCGTGTGCGTGTGCGTGTGCGTGTGTGTGTGTGTGTGTGTGTGTGTGTGTGTGTGTGTGTGTGTGTGTGCACTGGGTTCAATGCCCTCTATTGATTGGAGGTGAAGGACCTTGCGTTCGCTGGGCGGCCGAGGGATGCGTTTAAAAACGTGCTGATTTTACGTGCCCCTGCAGGAAGCGTGCAGGTCAAAGGGCAGCGGGGGCCTTCCTCGCCAACGCCATCAGCTGGCGGCAGGTTAATGCACACGCTTCACACACACACACACACACACACACCTACACCGTGTTACAGCCATGTCTGTGTTCATACAAGGTGTGTTACACCTATAGAG
>OMKI01001282.1:6566-25077 GCA_900302315.1 Phycis blennoides
GAAAAACAAGTTTGTGCCCCCCCCCCCCCCATTTACATGCTGTTATGTTTTCTGATGTCTTTCCCCCGCAGCTGCCCGTACCTAGTGGAACATTTGACCGTCTTTATACCTGTGATCGGCGGAGTGCTTTTTGTATTCGTGGTCATCTCCCTTCTACAAACCAGTCTCACCGACCCAGGCATCCTGCCCAGGGCCACGCCAGACGAGGCAGCAGACGTAGAGCGGCAGATCGGTAGGACGGGTTTTGGAGATGCTAACTGGGTGGACAGATGGGACGAGAGGGGTTTACCTCCTCAGATCATGGCCAGATGGACTGGGACCGTAGAGGACCATTTGGTGGCCCTAAGTGGATTACGGTCCGGTCAAAAACATAAATTATCGTGCAGTGCTCAAAATCTATCTGTTGTCAGTCCTATCAAACCATTACCAGTCCTATCAAACCATTATACACACTATAATTTCAGCTCCAATGGGATTTCTCACATGTACATTGTCCGATGTAAGCTTCTGATTGATGTAGGCGCCCCGGTCATTGTTTCTGTTTTTATTGATTTTTTTTTTATCTGTCCTTTGTCTAACCTTGAAGACACCTCCGGGTCGTCTTCGTACCGGCCGCCGCCGCGCACCAGAGAGATCGTCATCAGGCAGCAGGTGGTGAAGCTCAAGTACTGCTTCACCTGCAAGATGTTCCGGCCCCCACGGACCTCCCACTGCAGTCTGTGTGACAACTGCGTAGGTAAGAAGATGTTTCGTTTTTAGTTTAGTTTTTTTTCCCGGTGAACAAAGTGTGATATTCTGTGCTTCATTGCCGCAACCATGGTGCGTCAGGAGGGTTAGATGTTCAGTCCATGGTTGTGTATCAAAGCTTGTTGTATATTATTGGCAATACACCGGCGCACACACAGTCATACATTAATGAACAGGCAGGCAGTGTTTTGTATAAATATTAACTCTGACCGGAACATTCCCGATCCACCTGCATTGAGACTTATCACGTGTGACTGCGCCCTTCCGCTTACGCAGCCCACGCCAGTGGAGCAGGGGGTCCTTCGTGGTGGCCCTGCACACATTATGAACATACAGCGCTAAAATGATGTGGCCACATGTGGCCCGGACCACCTTCTAATGGGGTCTGGGTGATGGGATCACAGTTGCGTCTGGGGTGCGTGGATGCCTGTTCTGAGAGCTGTCCACTTGTGATCCCATCAGCACAAGATGGATGTTAATATGCCAGGTGTGAACAGGGCCTACGATTCTCACTAGAGAGATTGTAAGGGTTGTCCCCTTGTGATGAGCAGCAAACGTGATTGTGAGGATGTCTGAATGTTTTGGTGAATGTGTTGTGATTGTGAGGATGTCTGAATGTTTTGGTGAATGTGTTGTGATTGTGAGGATGTCTCAATGGTTTGGTGAGGGTGTGATTGTGATGATGTCTTGGTGTTTTGGTGAATGGGTTGTGATTGTGATGATGTCTTGGTGTTTTGGTGAATGTGTTGTGATTGTGATGATGTCTTAGTGTTTTGGTGAATGGGTTGTGATTGTGATGATGTCTCTGTGTTTTGGTGAATGTGTTGTGATTGTGATGATGTCTCAGTGTTTTGGTGAATGTGTTGTGATTGTGATGATGTCTTAGTGTTTTGGTGAATGTGTTGTGATTGTGATGATGTCTGTGTTTTGGTGAATGTGTTGTGATTGTGATGATGTCTCAGTGTTTTGGTGAATGTGTTGTGATTGTGATGATGTCTTGGTGTTTTGGTGAATGGGTTGTGATTGTGATGACTGAATGTTGCTGTGTGGAAGAGTAGCCCTCCCGTTATCCTAGCCGTTTAAAATCGGATCAGATCACGAGCGTGACCACCCCGGGGTCCTGCTAAATCGGATCACAATCAGAATGTGAGCAAGAACCGACCTGGGACCGTCCAGACCGGACCGTTAATGCGTCCCGGCGTGACGGGATGATGGAGGTAGAGCAGTGAAAAGACCAGTGTAACCGAGGCCACAGAGGGGCCATTATTTTAACTTGTCTCTCTCGGGCTTGTCACCGCTGTGGTTGAAACCCGCCTCTTCTCGCAGAGCGCTTTGACCACCACTGCCCGTGGGTGGGGAACTGCGTGGGCAGACGCAACTACCGCTTCTTCTACAGCTTCATCATCTCCCTCTCCTTCCTCACCTCGTTCATATTTGGCTGCGTCATCACGCACCTTACTTTACGTGAGTACGCGCACTTTGACCACACGCACACGCACACGCACACACACACACACACACACACACACACACACACACACACACACACACTGTATTACCCATTAGGAACATCTGGTTGATGCGTGTTTTGCTTGATACTTGCCCTCTTTAGTCTATATTATGTTATATATTCATAGTAATATCATAATATTCCATCTCTTCTATAGGATCCCAGTCAGGGAGTGGCCTCGTCCAATCGATCCAGGAGAGTCCTGCAAGATATCCTTTATCATCATCATTACCCTTTATCGTCTTATCATCATCAGCCCTTTATCATCCCCACCATTTAGCATCGCCAGCCCCCCCCCAAACATGCCCCCTCCTTCCCATGATCTCAGCCTTCTGACGGCGATGCATGTGGTCTTCAGAACAAATGCGTATGCGGAGATGAGCGTGCTGTGGTGACAAGGTGTTTCCTGTTGCTTCGCCGGCCCTAAGCCCACACATAATAGGATCACAGAGGGCAGAACGGAGCGTCACTAACAACTCCATGGTGGGGGGGGGTTAGCGTGGAGCCGGTCAGATAGCTCTTGGGCAGATGGTCCTTGAGGAGGGACAGCCTTGCTGGCTCACGTCCCTCTCCAGGATTTGGCTGCGGACGAGACAAATGGAGAAGAACGACTTATTCTGAATATTCTTATTCTGAAGAATTATTCTGTGGCGTCCTCAGTGTGCATCCAAGCATGTTGATTACTGCATGTTAAATACGTTGCTAAGGAGCGACGTTAGCCGCCTATGCGGCTAACGGTAGGCCTTCGCGGCTAACGGTAGGACTACATGGCTAACAATAGGCCTCTCCATGAGCCGCTTGTCAAGACCTTGACTGCCCGCTGCACCGTGGTGGAGCTGGTGATCTGTTTCTTCTCCATCTGGTCGGTTCTGGGCCTCTCGGGCTTCCATACCTACCTGGTGGCCTCCAACCTCACCACCAACGAAGACGTGAGTCCTGCTGTGCTTTCTGTTCTGTTGCCCCGGAGCAACGCTTTGACATGGCCTCCGTTGTGGATGGACTGGGAATGCGGCGTTGTTCAATAAAAGGGAACGCGCGTGTGTTTTTTTTGGTTTGTTTCCAGATAAAGGGCTCCTGGTCCAGTAAAAGAGGCACAGAGGACAGCGTGAACCCATACAGTCACAACAGCGTCTTCACAAACTGCTGCGTCACGCTATGTGGACCCATGCCACCGAGGCAAGTAGACTTGGCTCGTAACCTCGCTGCTTTTCTCTCACACACTTTGAACCCGTCGAGTCAGCGCTTGTCTTATAATGCAATATCCTTCGGTGGATCCTTTTTTCTGTTCACTATTCATTCAACCAGCTTCAGAACCCACTTATTATGCATCAAGTGGATTCTGTTCACTATTCATTTAAGCTACTTCAGAACCCACTTATTATGCATCAAGTGGATTCTGTTCACTATTCATTCAAGCTGCGTCAGAACCCACTTACTATGCATCAAGTGGATCAACCGGTTTCCCCCGTTCCTCCCTGCAGCCTGATTGACAGACGCGGCTCGGTTCCCCCCGACGACCCGTCGGCCGGCGCCGGCGCCGCCCCGGAGCTGGAGCTGCCTCCCTTTATGGCCAAGAGCGACACGCGCATGGTAGGACGCCCCATCTCCCACCCACCCACCCCCTCCTTCCCGCCCCGTTAGCCTCCAGAGACCCACCCCACCCCACCCCAGTGTATGTCGTGGTGTATCCGTGTGCGGACTCCTGAAGCCCACCAGCTCGGCACCCTGGGCCCAGGCTCAGAGGGCCCGTGTACGTCCACACTATAGCGCCGTTCCATGTTCCTATTTAAAGTTTATAGCGGTTCCGCCCGTGCAAAAATAATGACTCTACTTCAGCGTGTCTGAGAGTGTCTGACGGTTTTTATAGTTTTATCCTTGTTTACAAACTTTTTATACTTTTTGTAAAATATGATTACCGTGCCTTATATTTGATCTACTGAACTAAAAATGTAGTGCTACTGAGTTGGTATGTTTTTTGCGGGGGTTGTGTGGAAGCACTGGAGTTGAGTTGTGAGTGAATGTTCTGGATGGAGGATTTTATGTTTTTGCACAGAACTGGTCAAATGTGACCAGGCTGAAATTGATTATTATTCCTACACAAATGTTATTGCATTCAAGGTTCTATTTTTTCACTATATCACATTTATCTTAACACATATCATCTCAAGTAAAAACATGTTTTTTTTTTTTTTAATGCTTTGAATGAATAAATAAACATTTTATATATTTTTTGACTCTGATTTACGTTTACTCCCCTTTTCAACTCTTCTATGATTAATACATTTCGTGAACTTTTTGTTGGCCTTTTCATTTGTACTTGTATCCTACTGTGTGGGAGTATGCGTTTCCCAGTTCCCCAGCAGCCAGTAGAGTCCTCAGTGTTGTGCTGTCTCTCCGTCCCGGTCTGTCAGGAGGAGAACTGTCAGGACTTTGCTTTGTCCTGCACAGCCTGAAGGTCACGACCTGCGGGTCACGACCTGCCTAGTGAACGGTAAGAGTTGGTCGGAACCGCCACGCCCCCCCGCAAAACCCATCTCGCCGCCTGCCGTGTGTGCCGCGCCTTCAGTCCCGCTGTCGTCCTTTTTTTACTTTCTGTGTTTGGGTCATCTCGTCTTGGTCGTCCCTTTTTGGTGTTTTCATCGGCTCATCCTCGTTTTCCCACACACTGGGCCAGGAAGAGAGGGGTGATGGGAGAGAGGAAGCGGGTTCTGAACGTGGGGGCCATCGTTGATGGTGGTGTGCACTGTGAATGTACATGCCTCGGTGTCTCCCATCTCTGCTCCACAGCCGTGTTCTCCTCAGCATCTCTCACCCGGCATTGGATGGAGTCGGTCCCCTTGTGTCCCCCGTGTGTTTTTGTTCTCACCTTGTCTGTTCTGACTGCCCGGCCCGTGTGCTGAACCCACTTCATCTCCTTTAACCCCACCGGTCCTGCCGTCGTCGTCTCCTCATTAACAACCACTTGCTGTGAAGCTGCTTCGTGTGATCGTCGCTGCTAGGCCTTCAAGACACCTGTCGACCGTTTCTCACCCTCCTTTGACCTCTCCTCTCCTCTTCCTCCTCCTCCTCAGAGCGCCAAGGACCTCCTGGAGAGGGTGGTCCGCTCCTCAGACCTGTGCCTCCTGTGTCCGTCCTCTACCCCCAAGACCACTCCCCAGGGCCAGGGGGGGTGTGCAGCCACCGGCCCCCCCTCCTCCTCCTCCACCACCACCACCTCCACCTCCTCCTCTGAACCCGTGGCTCCAGGCTGCTGGGAGAGCCGGGCCCACTGCCAGCCCGTGGCCGCTCCTTGCCCTCCTCGCTGCCGGCATGCCAAGAGGGCGTCGCTGCACTCCAGTAACCCCGCCTTCCGCCTGGCCGCGCCCTCCCCCACGCTCGGCCACACCCCCCTGGTCGTGGGGGACGCCGCCGACCTCGCCTTCGTCCCGTCGCTCTGAGCGGCGGGGGGTGGGGGGGGCGGAGCCGGCGGGGGCGAACAAACCACAGAGAATCATGGGAAATGGTGTTTCTCCAAATGTTACGAATCTCAGGATTTCCGTTGCGAACGATGTGACATTGGGCGGAGGGTTGTGTTATAGGTATTTTTTATTCAGGTTGGAGGTAAACTTAGTACATATATGTGTGTGTGTATATATATAATATATATAATATATATATATATATATATATATTTCTTCATATCACACTTGACAGTATCCAGAGTGTGAAACAGCCATACCACATCCACAGAACCTCAAATCCTCTCTTTGCAGTTCTAGAACCACGACTGGCTCTGGAAGGATTATATCTGCCTTATTCACTCTACTCATGTTCTTCGCTGTTATGCAAACCATAGTCTTCAGTGTTTGACTTTTAGGGGTCCGGGCTTATTTCTCACTTCCCCGATTGGCCATTTCCAAAACGGTTGCACCCTGCTGTGTTGATCCTGATCATCAGACCAACACTTTGGATCATTCACGTAGTGAACGTGGTTTAAACGAACGGGTCAATCCCAGTGTGATCTGAGTTACTGTGGGCAGCATGGTTTTTATTTTCATACAGTATTTATCTTGTTTAGTGGAAACTGCAGAAATATATGTGATGATGGATTTTGTGTTTGTGCGAGTACAGAAAGACTGTTAGTCAGTGTTACATGGTGAGATGTTTTATATTTTCTGTGGACTGTACTGTGGAAAACACAATCTTAAACGTATGATATTTTGGGTGTCAATTAATGTGTTTTACTTATGTGGCATCCAAAAACTTGATTATAAAATCCAAACTATATTTTTGATTGAATTTGTTTATTTTTATTTTTTTTATTTTCTTATCTAAATGCACATTGTACATGTCTTGATAGAGAATGAACTTGCTAGAGTTGACATGTGGGTGGTTAGATCACATTTCCAGCAGAGTGAGGTGGTAAATCTAGATGACGCCTATTTTAAGGCTACAGAACCAGCGCAAGTGGAATGAAACTAGAACCTCCGAAGTCCTTGATTGCACATTGTTGTTCGGCAGTTGTCCACATGAGGGCGGTATCTTCTCTAATAGTACCAACCCCATTGGAGAGGAACAAATGTTAAACGTTAGTTAAACATTGTATGTGTATAATGGTGTTCCATTCATTCTGCAGCTTGATCAAGCCTATATAGATTACTGGGCTAAAGGTGTCACAAGCAGTGCTTGTATGAGCAAATTTCTTACAGTATTTTGTAAACTTATCAATATCAAATAGGTAATATGTTGTATTTGCTTCATAAAAATGGCCTTGTTTTGCAGTTCTTTTGTGTTCTTGCTTTTACCAACATCTGTTCTTCATATGCCAAACTGTTACTGCAAAATCTTCTCAAACAGCGCATAAATACCGTTTCTGATTCATAACGGATTGCTTTACCGGTCCTGACGGCTCTCTTACCCTAGGTACCACTGGAGAGTGGAAGAGCTTCACAGGGCCCGAATCCTCCAGAGCCCCCAGGAAATCATGTTGAAGAGACGATTGCGCAGTGCTTCGCTTTAGTGTGCGCTTGCTTTGGGACTAGTTGGATAACAAGATAGACATTTGCTCCTGGAAAGGAAAAGCGGGTTTGAAGGGGGCAGATCTGATCTGATCTTCTCTGGCGTGGTTCTGTCACAAGATAATTCGTAGAATATGTACTTGATGTAGTCATTTCAAATGTAATCTAATCTTTCATAATTTTGGAAAGTTTGAATATTTTATTGTTAAACGTAATTTAAAAGTAGGCAAAGTTATTTCAGTCGCCTTAGTAGTAGACTGCTCACTGTGTGTGTGTGTGTGTGTGTGTGTGTGTGTGTGTGTGTGTTTTCATATCAGTAAAGTCACTTTTCTTGACTCTACGAATATCGAATATTGCCAAAATGTAAAGAGTGATTTGACAACCAGACTCGCAGGTTCCAATGCATTCTCCAAAGCAGCCGGTGAATTTATTTCATTCCTGACTTCAAACAAGAGGCAACAGCAGCCAAACGCACAACTGCCGTGAAAACAGCTGTATTGCATTTAGAAGGGCCTTTTTTTATCTTCTTCTTCTTCGTGTTATCAATTGTTTCTATGGCATGGTTAGGGTTGCTAGCCTACCATATTGGCCCAAACTCATTTGTATACTCCTCAAGGGTGTTTGTTTTCTGTTAAATCATTTATTCTGTAGAGGCAAAGGCAGTGATAACCACCAGGAAGGAGCCTGGTGGCTTGATTTGAAGATCTGTGGCGCTGAAGAACCATGCGTTCTTCTGCCCGGGGACCTAAACGTACAGCATACCTCTAGGGGGGTACTATGGTGGTAACAGATGGGTGTACGGCCCGAACGGTGGAGACCAACGCTTCATTTCTTCCAAGTCTGTTTCAAATGAATCGTCGTGGCTGTTGCTCTGCCTGGCAGAGCGCGGTTCATGCTTTTACTTTGAAGGTGTCGACAGTTTGTCTTCTGAAGAATATTTGCTGCGCGCTATGGAGTGGGACTCCATAGCCCAGGCGCTGATCCTTGTGGGGGTCATCGTGTGTTACACTCACACGCGTCTTCTCCTGGTGACCAAAGTGTGAAATCACAAGTGACTCCCTGTCGTTGTGTCAGGGGCATTGTGATGCTGAAGTGGAGCTCTACTCTTAAGACGGGTCTGTAAGACGCTGAAGGGGCCAGCTGCACGGTCTTGCACACTAGAACAAAATGTGCGTACTGTTTAACGATGCGAGAAGAAAAACTGAACAACTGAGTAATGCTGACTTTGCATTTTTAAATGGCTAAATTAGAGGCTGAATCCTCCTACAGAGATTTAGAACTTGGAAGAAATTTGAACCAATGAGGTCACGTTTTTATTCCTTTCAAAGCAAAATTGATAAACTGTTCCTTTCCGTAACCTAAACCTTACACAGGCCATGTTTGGAATGTGTGTGTGTGCGTGCGTGCTTGTGCGTATGTGTGTCTGGACGTGCACGCGCGCATCTGTGTGCGCGCATGTGTGTGTGCACGTGTGAAATTGTTGAGTAACTGCTGCTGAACAAAAGGTTTGTTTACCAGAGCAGCCTACGTTTCTCTGATGGGTGTAACTGGGTGTGTGCGAGTTGGAGTAACCGTGTCAACCGAACCCTGAAAGCTTATCCTATTCTGTACTTACTAAAACATCAATAGCTGAGCTTCGCCAAATGTATCTTAACAAAAGGCAAGGGATTATGTCTGACTTCCATGTCAGCGTATCTTCCCATCTGACCGGTGTATCCTAAGTGTCGGCAGTGTAGCCTTCTCATCCTGAAAGTCATGCGTATTTTTTTTTGCGTGTTCACATATAGTTTGATATCACATTTTATAGAACTAAAAACTCAGCCTCCATTCATCAATAGATTGGAAATTGTTACCGCTGGGTTTCGGGGTTAGACAACATCATTTCACAACATAAAATAGACAAGTAGGCCTACAACAAGATGCACATTACTATGTTGGTCAGTGGGGGCCGCTGTTTGTCATAAACAGAATCATAGTTCATAGTTCGTCTGGTCAGGGATCAAAGTCAGGCCAGCATGGTCAACGGTGTTTTCTTGTACTCACAAGCCTGTGACTATCAGTGATGAGCACAACAGATGGTGACCGGTCCTTCCAGGGGACACCTCCTGTCAGGGCTCCCCCTGGGGGCCCCCCCGGCATATCACACAACATGTGTTCTTGCAACTGTGACACCAGTGGTTTGGCAACAGTGAGGCTGCTGAACTTCAGTCCCACGGAGTCAGGGCGGTTTATGGAGCTATAAAGGATAAGCCTGGAAGAGAGCCAGCGAGTCAGCGATATAGTCCTTTGACTATCATCATCCTTTCTGCTGACGCACTGGAAGGATGCTAAGGACTACAGGCAGCGGTACAGTGACGTAGTGAGAGTGAGGGTGTTCCACTCTCCTCGCCCAAAGGTACCGGGTTTGACCCCCCAGAACGTACTCTAGCCTCCGTCTGCTGCTCAGTGATGCCACGCGTTCACGGTAGTCCCTGAAAGGTTGTAATTAGTGAACCAAATAGCAGTAATTGCAAGACGCTGACGCTACTTAGCTTCTGGTTTAGCATTGCACAAATAATGTGTTCCTTACTCCATGCAGATTGGGATTAATACTAGAATAAAGTGTGTGTGTGTGTGTGTGTGTGTGTGTGTGTGTGTGTGTGTGTGTGTGTGTGTGTGTGTGACAGAGAGGGAGAGAGAGAGAGAGAGAGAGCGCAACAGCAGAGAAAGACAGACAGAAAGACTTAGACAACAGCACGTCATTCATTTACGCTGTATTTGTTTAAAGTGAAAATCCATGTTGAATCATTCAAATGTCTATAGGCCGTGGGTGTGGAAACAAGGAGTTGGATGGAGAGTAGTTTGCATTTCAGTTTACATTCAGAGCATTTAGCAGACGCTTTCGTCCAAAGCGACTTACAATCAGTACACTTGTGGGGTTGTGGACAGTTGGAGGTGGGGATCAAACCTGCCAACCCTCCGGTTAGTGGACGACCCGCTCTACCAACTGAGCTCCTGCTGCCCCTTTGTCACGATGGACTAGACACCCTCTGAAACCACGTGTTCTCCTCTGGCCGCCTCACCTGGAAAACGTCTGGAAAAACAAGCCGATGTCGGCTTTCATTGAGAACACAAGTAGACAACGTAAAGTGGGAATCCGTCATGGATTCGGTATAAACACTTAAATGCCATTCATGAATGGTAACTCTGTGATGTGTTTCCATGTAGGAAATGTGGTGTGTTGCTCTTGGAACCCCCCCGGATGGTCTCTGACAGCGTAGCTAAACGTAACGGCCCATAGAATCCTCTCCAGGAAGTGGACGGAAACCTGTGGATGAGCTTCTGAGAAACTCGTGTTCATTTCAGCAGTATCTTGTGTGAAACGCGGTTCCCCATCCCAAACGTGCTCCGGCTAGGGTGACGGGACTTTGGAACAGACTCTTGTTCCGCTAGTCTTGGCTAGCTAGCGTTTAGCAGCAGCGCTGTGCTAGCACGTTCAGCGCGCTAGGGGAACGGTCCTAATTGCCCACCTGCTGGTCACTTGGACTGCCACAGAACCACCATGAGGACTCTCCATGACCCACTGCACTGCTTTATACTTTATTAGCTCAAAACACAAGACCACTTTCCCCTCCCCCTCTCGCTGCGGGCTAATAGACACTTTGTAGGTCAGATTCCGAGAATGAAACCAGAGCCATCGCTGAAAGAGGGTTCCCCTCTCTCCGTTTCTGGAAGCATCCATCCTTTCTTCTGTTGTAGCGAGCCGAGAACCGCTAGGTCTGCGCGAAACAGGCATTCCATGTTGTGTACGGTGGCAGTAGGAAGTTAAGGGACAAATTAAATATCAGTGCTGTTTAAGGTTATGACTAGATCATCAATAGCAGATGTACCTTTTTTGCCGATGTTTGATCACTGAAAAAAATATTAGTGGAAATGCCTTAAAAATGGAGACGATGCTAAAATATGACAAAGGGGTCTCCGTAGCCGTGCGGTTGCTGCGTGCAGGCCTACGTTCGGTCACAGGGTGGCTGGGGGTGAAGGGACACCGGGGACGGGGGAAGCACACCTGTGTTATTTATTACCAGGCCACTCGTTCCCGTCCTCCGCTAAAAGCTCAGAGTTTACAGCAGAGGCGAGCCACCCTCTTAGACACTGCATATGCGCTGCCACTCCCCCTGTGTGTTTGGGCCTGGCACCGCACTGGGGTTATTACGGGTCACCGGTGCACACGTGTGTTTGGCTCGTACACATGATACACTCGCTGGTGGATCCGCTGTTAAATATAGCACGCGTAGATACGTCGGCCTGTCGGGTCAGGGGACCAGCTAGGCGTCCCCGTATGCCGCGGATTGCATGTTTTGGGGGGCATGTCCCCCCCACCCCCGCTAAAGCTGTCCCCAGAAATGTCCCTGTTTAAAAAAACAACAACTGGATTTAAAAAATATATTAATAGATTGTGAAAGGTTCTAGCTTGCTTGTGAATATTCATTTGGAGACAGTTGGTATTGGTATACAGTATTGTGTGTCTACTGTGTGTCTACCGATGTTCTGTGACACTCGGGTCTATCTATTGACATATGACCTATGACCAGGCATGATGACCGACCATAAACAATAGGCTATCAATACAATATTTACAATGATTCCTTATTCAATTAGCCTTCTGTCTCTGGCTGGTTTTCAAAAGCTTCACCATTGATTTGTTGTTGTTTTTATACCACCCAGAGAGTAAACGGCAAGTCTAACACCAGCCCGTATTTGACCCCTGAGTCGGAGCTGTACAACCATGCAGTAACCTCCAGTTTACTATAACCTGCTTTTGGGACATTCTGGCAATACAATGTCCGCCTCTGGAACGATCCATGCATTTCCCAGCCTGCCATAAGGCTACACAGCTATCTCTTTGTGAACATACTTGGACCCGTTCTGATTAGGACCAATAGATAAGAACCATTTGGACCATTAGACAGACAAAGCCGACCAGATGACAAGCAGGAGACCAGTAGGCTCAAATAGTCCTCTCAATAAATCGTAAAGCTAATGAAATAAGGCTAATGAAAACTTTGTTCTGCAACAATCCCGTATGAGAAACGATTTGGCAGTTTCCAAAACGCAACAATGTGACAAATCATTTCACGATTAATCAAGATCACCAAGATAACAGACATTCCTATGGACCCATCGAGGTCCGGTAATCGCGACGATTATAAATAAGATCTAGCTTTATTTTAATTCATTCCGCTGGTGGTGACCATTGATCTCACGTTTTAACGTTGGGCAGATCTATGACGGCGCGTAAAAGTACAAGCGTAAACTTTTGGTGTGTTTACCCTTTTTAGTTTTTTACTAGAAATGCCCCACGCTGCAATCTGCTCAGCCGAGCACAACCACAATCAATCAAGCGGTCGTTGAGAGAGGACTTTGACGTCAAGGGTACGCCGCTCTGCGTAACGCGGCTCCGTCATCCCATAGATTGGGTTGTCTGAAGTCACGCTGATAAAAATCCGCGAGGTTCTTTATCGCCTTGTTCACACTAACACGACCAGCCAGGTAATGCCCCCCCCCCTCCCCGTGTGTGTGTGTGTGTGTGTGTGTGTGTGTGTGTGTGTGTGTGTGTGTGTGTGTGTGTGTGTGTGTGTGTGTGTGTGGAAACCAGCGGGTCAATCTGACCCGGTAAAGCCCACCAGGTAAAGCCGAATTCACTGACATTGATGCGCAGCTGGCGCTTTTCCCAACCGGGCCTGTTTCCCCCAGCAGGACGCGTACGTTTGTATCCGCTGCCTTTTGGCTGACATGCTCATAAGGAGACAGGGGTCGGGCTGATTTTAGATGCTGAATTAGGTCAGCAGACTCGGTGGACTGTTTGTCTTTTTAAATTCACGTCTGTGACGAAGTTACGTTCACGCAGTTTATTCACAATAAAACTTAATTTGCTACTACAAGAACAAACAAAAAACATGTAGTGATGTAATTTCAATGTAGCCTAATTCAAGCTTTGTTTGTTGTGTTAGTGTTCTGTTTGCTTTCTTTCTGCACACAGATACAGCGTGGGTGTGGTCTGTTATTTATGGTGACAGCTCAATTATTGGCCAAATTACATTTACAGCCATGCTTTACTGCCGTGCTCTGACGTACAACAATGCAAAAGCAAAGTTAAGTCCTGTACTCCAGTACAGTTGAGTCCTGCACTGTACTGCTTTTGCTGATGCAGAGAAATGTTTTAAATCAACCAAGAATCAATAGGCCCCCTGGGCTTCTTGACTTTCCAGAGGCCCGAAAAATACTGTAAACCCACATAGACTAGTAATTTATGGCCTTCCGACAGATTTATTATCAATGATGTTTTTAATGGTTCAGTTGAGTCGCTCCTTCCGGGTGAAGGACTAAGACATGGCTACGGCGGGATGTTTGATCAAAGATTGAACAGGACTTGTACGTCATTTATTTAAGGCGTGACCAAACACAAGCTGTGTTACCCCACCTACTAGACCCACAGTAGGTGCGGGCCATCAACGCCGGCTCGAGCGAAGGATTGATCTGTAGACTTAGCAAAGGAAAGGCCTATACCTGATTTTACCTTTTGATTCCACACGACCCCAAATGTTATTCCTAGTCTGAGGAGACAGACGCCTCCCCGCAGGGCCTGCAGAGGGCTGCTGCTGGAGATGCCTCGGCCCAGCTGCCCCGACAACCGTAGACGTGGTTGCTACGGGAACAGGATGACATGAACATCCTCTGCTCTGATGGTCGTCCTCCATGCTCCACCTGCATCACATTGTTTCATGCTTGAATACACGTGAGGAGAAACCAGCGTGGGGAAAACACAGTCACTCTCCTGCACTCTGTGTAGTGCGGTTTCACAACGTCTCACTACTGGGTGTGGGTGCAACCAGTCTGTCTGTCTGTCTGTCTGTCACTATGTTTGTCTGTCCATCAGTCTGTATCTCGTGCATGTATGTCTGTTTTTATGTCTGTCTCTCTGTCTGCCTACTCTCTGTCCATCCCTCTGTCTGCTTACCTGTCTCTCTGTGTCTGTGTCTCTGTCTGTCTCCCTACCTGTTTGTCTCTGCCTGTCCATCTGCCTGTCTATCAACCTGTCTGCCTACCAGTTTGTCTCTCTGCCTGTCTCTCTGCCTGTCCTGTTCCTACTTGTCTGTCTCCTTTTCTGCCTGCCTGTCTGCCTGCCCTTGAGTTCATCCCTGTTTGTGTTGTGTCTGTTTTATTTTGTGAAATTTTACTGAACGTCATGACGTTTGCATGGCTTTGGCTGGATGATGCATGTGAACCAGCGCTAAACATAGCTGCTCATGGATAAATGTAGGATGTTTGGCTATAGTGTCACAATCTAAGCTGAAGTAATAACTGTGGAGTGACAGTTTTATAACCACAATGTTTATCTTATGGACCGCAAGGCAGGTTTGCATTACAAATGCAAAGTTGAGTCTGACTGAAACTTAATACTTCCTCGAATATTTGAGCAGCCTGCAAGGGGGAACACTGAACGAAAGCAGCGATGAACAAAAGCCAAATGTGTTTTCATGCAACTGGATTCATATCAAGACACAACAGTGAGTTTTGCTTTGTGTGCATGTATGTGGAGTGTTTCCAAAGAGGTTTTTCCGAGACCTATTTCTTTATATCTGTGCTCAATCTAAAAGGGTTGGGGTTCCATTGATAAGCCAACATGGAAATTACATTGCAGTATTTGAATACCTGTGCAGAATGTACAAAAAGCGAAATGGTTATCAGGGGTTATCGGGTCTTAACGGTGATCAAATAATAGCTTGATACTTTTACACATTCATATTGTTGCTGTTGCAGGATTTAGTTTTCCATTAGACGCCTGGAAAAACAAAACAAAGATAACCTCTCTATGTTTCTCAAATAGTCACTCATTAATAACGATAAGAGTCAATACAAATGTGTGATAAGGTAGCAAGCTGGTGGCCACTTTTCATATCTAAATGGAAGAGTAGTTGACAACACGCAATCTGCTAAGGTGTCCAGCTCTCTGTGCTTTGTTATATATTTATACATTTGAAACGTAGCTGGCATGGCATTAAGAACCACTCAATAGAATCCCTGTAGTGGTTAAGAACTGAGATATCAGATAAGATATATGCACATGCCTGCTAACCACAATACATTGTTTCGAAGATCTATCATGTATTTACCTTTATTCTTGAGGAACTTAATAGCGTGTATGCCTGTATAATAATAATTATAAATGGCTAGTTATACAGGTGAATTGTAATGTTTTAGCATTGTAATATTTTAGCATTACAATTCATGTCCAAACATGAAATGGGGCTTGATTGAGTAATGGACGCTGTCACCCTCCCCACGTGATTAGTGTTCTTCTGACGTTCTTTGCGCTTTACTGGTGGCACTCTCCGCCAATCAGAGACGGTATGCTAATGAGGTGGCTTTAAACCCTTTGGACCAACCTTATGAATCGGTTCATTGCAAGTTGATCGGTCGCCGCAGACATACACTTCTGGGAACATAACCCAGAATCAGTCCATCAGTCTCTTGAGTCAGTTTGGTGGTTATAACGGAGACCTCTGACGTCCAAAGGAAACCTTTCCACTTGATTTAAAAACCGTTGAGAGACTTTCATTCTTCGGTTTTTGTTGTTGCTGGTTTTTACCGAGGTCGTTCTTAAATTTAGGATCGGGAGATACATCGGACAAGGATTGATCGCGATTTAGCTGATTGCTTCGAAGGAACTACGTTGCAATGTCTTGCGCCGATTTGTCGGATCCGACTCGTCGGTTCTGTGTGCTGTCGTGGGACCAGGTGCAGCGTCTGGACGCGATCCTGGGAGAAACTGTTCCCATTCATGGACGTGGAAACTTCCCCACGCTATCCGTACAACCCCGGCTGCTGGTTCAGGTAAAAGAAACGTATTATCCGTTATAACAGACCACAGACCACAACCAAACACTGACCCGATTTCAGTGTATCAATTTAAAGAAATACAAAAAAGTGTCTGCTGGTTTCCAGCATATGGACCCCTGTGGGACTACATTTGAAGTTATACTTTGTTGTCAGCTAAGTGGTTTCAATAGCTTCTGAAAGTAAAATACTAAACTCCTTATTATAAGCACATATCCTCCTAACACATTGAGAATCAACCAGTGGATCTCTCATACGACATTCGCTCGTTAGGAAGCAACTTATTCAGGAAAGATGATACGTTTGTGAATCCTATTTGTGGTTTTGGATCAGGGATCAGAACCGTGGCAGCGCCTCTCAAGTCGGCTACTCCTGCGTACATTATGTGGCTTTCTTTTGAAATCCTTACATTGTAATTATCTGAATCTGTCAAATAGATTTCGGCGAACTTTGTGTGCGTGTGCGTGCGTGCGTGTGTGTGCGTGCGTGTGTGTGTGTGCGTGTGTGTGCGTGTGTGTGTGTGTGTAGAGTGCAGTGTGTAGTTTCTCCTAAGCCACTGGACTTGCGCTCTGGTTGCGCACATGCCCACCCCCGCAAACATATGGCATGACGTGACCTACTATACGTTACCATCTATAGGCCTAAGCACATATTTTAGATCAGAATAAATGTGTTTTCAGGGCTTGACGTATACGTGTCGTTTTGTTTCTTACGCACCAGTCCAGCTAGCTGGCGACACACACACTGACCTGTGGTCTACTGGCCAGTGGGAGTTTCATAAGAAGTTCTTCCACAGACCTCCATTGTAACCTCGTGGATTCCTCAGTCGTGTCCAAGGAGTTACTCTCTCTCAAAACATTCAACATGAAATTAAATTTCGGTCAAACGTCCATATAACTGCTAAACCTTTTGTAAAAACCTGCCAAATGAAGGTGGTTTGCCATTCTTTGTTATTGCACATCCAATAACAAGGTTTATATTTAAACAGGCAACAAGCATCTGTTACACTTAATATTAGGAACTGTCAGATCAGGTTCTAGAACTGCATTCATGTGCCCCCCCCCCCAAGCAAATGAGCACAGAATGCATATTTGTGTTGTCATTGTCTGAGGGCCCTGACGTGTGTTCTCATTGTGTTTTAGCTGCGGCATGCTCGCTCCGGGCAGCCACCGAACCAGAGTTCAGGGTGCTCACGGTGTCGAGACGCCAAGACTTCACGTGCCGGTGCACTATCGCATTATAGACGTATTATTGTGGAGAGCTGCCCCGCCGTCTCTGGCTCTGTTATCTGTGTCTGAGTAATAAAACTAAAGATATCCTGCTGATGGTGTCTGCACCGCAGCACCGCCCCCCCCCCCCCCTGTCTTGACCAGGTGGTGCTGGCGCGGCTGGAGGAGAGGGGCGTGTGCGTGCGGAGCGTGAAGCTGAACGGCTCGGCGGCTAGCCACGTGCTCCACCAGGACACGGGCCTGGGCTACAAGGACCTGGACCTGATCTTCGCCGTGTCCCTGAGGGACGAGCAGACCTTCCGCCTGGTGAGGGACGTGGTGCTGGACTGCCTGCTGGACTTCCTGCCCGCGGGGGTCTGCAAGGAGCGCATCTCGCCGCTCGCCCTCAAGGAGGCCTACGTGCAGAAGCTGGTCAAGGTGCGCAACGACACGGACTGCTGGAGCCTGATCTCGCTGTCCAACAACACGGGCAAGAACGTGGAGCTGAAGTTCGTGGACTCGCTGCGGCGGCAGTTTGAGTTCAGCGTGGACTCCTTCCAGATCTGCCTGGACTCGCTGCTGCTGTTCGACCGCTGCTCGGAGACCTCCATGTCGCCGAGCTTCCACCCCAGCGTGGTCGGCGAGAGCGTGTACGGGGACTTCGAGGAGGCCGTGACGCACCTGCGCCGCCGGACCATCGCCACGCGCAGCCCCGAGGAGATCCGCGGCGGCGGGCTGCTCAAGTACTGCCACCTGCTGGCGCGGGGCTTCCGGGCCGACTCGGAGGCGGACATGAAGCAGCTGCAGCGCTACATGTGCTCGCGCTTCTTCATCGACTTCCCCGACCTCGGCGAGCAGCAGCGCAAGCTGGAGGCCTACCTGCGCAACCACTTTGCCGGCATGGAGCACAAGCGCTACGAGTGCCTGGTGACGCTGTACCGCGTGGTGGACGAGAGCACCGTGTGCCTGATGGGCCACGAGCGGCGCCAGACGCTGGCGCTCATCTCGGCGCTGGCGCTGCGGGCGCTGGCCGAGCAGAACGCCATCCCCAGCGCGGGCAACGTCACGTGCTTCTACCAGCCGGCGGCCTACGTGCAGGACATCAACTTCAGCAACTATTACGTGGCGCACGCGCAGCCGCCGCCGCCGCCGCAGCCGCAGCTGGCCGCCGC
>OMKI01001289.1:0-11425 GCA_900302315.1 Phycis blennoides
GGAGGGGGGGGGGGGGGGGGGGTGGGGGGGGGGGGGGGGGTAGTCGATTCCATTGATTATCATGTGCATCTGCACCGCATCATTCTTTGAATGGGTTTGGGTAAAGCCCATAAGGAAATATTCCCACCACGTATCTGCGGCTCGTATTTTGGTGGCAACCTGAAGTTGTTGACTTGTTTTGGATAATTTTCAGCATTAAACTAAATGCGGACTTGCCCATGTGGGTTTTCTGTTTTATTCTTTCAGTCGTTCCTTAACGCTAAATTTCCTGAGCACACACGCCCAGTTAAATGGACAATGGAAGAATGCTGCTCTTCTACATTATTTCCGACTCAAAATCTTTTTCTGCAGGAATGGTGCAGTGATGGAAAATACAATCATTGAAAGTTTAAATGACACTACTAACTCTACTAGTTAAAATGACATCTCTTCATACATGGCCTTGGCCAATTGAGATTCAGACTCAGGAAATTGCATTCATGATTCATGAAAGCTATTAAAATGCTTGCTGTAGGCCTAAGTCATTGGCATGGACAACAGAACGTCGCAATGTGGAATTCAGGTTGCATGGGTGTGGATTTCTGCCATGCGTGTCATACATTGTCCCTCCAACGAAACTAATAATTATGGAATTATCGACGAATGAGCTGCTGCTGGTTGGGGGTTTGCCTTTCAAATTTGAAGGAAAAAACGGGACAAAGTCGCATATAGATTAATACAAAATCCACAAGGTGTCTTTTCATTGTAACATTTTCCAATCAGGATGGTATTTACGCAAGAAGTAATGTATGGTTCCGGGAAGGTTAGAGAATGTCTGCCAATGGGGCGTCTCTCTTTCTGTCTTTCAAGCCAAATAAAAGCACCGGCCGTGTGCGTTTGGTGTGCAGTTATGTTTGGTGTCTTCAGAAGTGGACAGACAACTGCAGGTTGGTATTCCATGACACATAGGCCTATCCTACATTTCAAACAACATTATATTCGTCCATACTCATACTTTTTTGTACGCCTCTACATGTAGGCTGCATATCCTCACCCTTTGAATATAAAAAAAGTAATGTCACAACTTAACCAATCCTGTACATATTTTTTCCAGATATGTACGAATTTATTTGTCTGCTAACTTTGGCTCTATTGAGTTTGCATTGCCAGGCAAATGATGGTAAGTGACCTTACTCCTTTACGTAATTTTAACTAATTGTAACTTTTTGCGGGCGGCAGTAGCTCAGTGGACAGAGCGGGTCGTCCACTAACCGTAGGGTCGGCGGTTCGATCCCCTTGATCCCCGTCCTCCAACTGTCCACATGTCGAACCCCACAAAATGTACTGATTGTAAGTCGCTTTGGACAAAAGCGTCTGCTAAATGTAAACAGAGATTGATTATATGCAGATGCTCAACAGCGTCTTGCTTAGGACTTACTTAGCTTCTCCTTAGATTTAATTTGTGATACTGACTAAATAAGTAAACAACAACGAATGCAAATTATCAATGTTATTATATCGTATACTTTTTTTACTATATTTGTTCAATGCCATTTTTGACCTAGCACAAAGACGTCTTTGTGCTAGACTCAGAGTTCTATGCTCAGCAATGTTCTGCCCATCAACCAGATACACAAATAACATGACAATGATCAATTAACACATGAAACATGTGCTACATTCGCTCATAACAATTAACCAATCTTAATTAATACCACCAAGATCTGTACCGTAACATTCAAAGTCATCCATCCAAGCTGCCATCAGAACCTGAGAATACTTCATCATTCCTTTCAGAGTTCAGCAGCAGTTTCTCTCACAGCAGAATACACCTGTTAAGAATACAGAGTCATTTCACTCTCCTTCTTCCCTCCTTTGGCTTTCCTGCCAGAGAACTCCAACGCTGCATAGTTCAAGGGATTTGTTTCGCTTTCCTACATCAGAAAACTGTATTATTACCATTAAATGTGATGATTCACTCAGAGGAACACAACTGACAGTTCTGATAAATGGCGATGATCAATTTATAGACTCAGTAATCAGTGATCACATGATAAGAGATGCTTTTTGCACAATCAAAGGCATTTTACATGTCCACACAATGCAGCCTATTGAAACAGACGTACCTGGATCACTGAGTCATGTTCAACATGGCAGGAGGCACTCAGTGTTCCTGAGAATAAGAACAGAAGAATATTTTCTTGTCACAAGATTAAGTCGTTTACGCTGATGCAGAATTGTTTCTAACCCAGATATATGAGCTATTTGTATTACTATCTTTCAGTAGTGTGCGGTGACCATAAATTTCAGTGGGGCAGAAACTGTGAGTGGTCATGGTCATCCACTTCCAAGTGTTGTCACGAAACTACTGGTGTATGACCAAACCCACAATGTATATGTGTTTTAAATATGCATAGTTATTTTTGAGCTACATTAAAACATGCTAACTAAACTAGTTATGAGTAAGAATTAAGAATAGGCTAATAGTCTAATGTGGGCATATAGCCTACTGTGCGCGGCTGCGCGCTTTAAGTGTCAGCAGCAACACTCGTCACGATGTCAGATGTCGGGCTTATTAGAATAGCTCATATGTGATGGAAACACCAACTAGAGTCTGGAGTCAACTATAGCTCAAACTAATTCTAAGGACAAATTTGACATTGATTATACGAAAGTAATTCCTGTAGTTTATTTGAACAATCAGCTGAATAACATACAAATCGACTGCTATAAGAACATACAAATCGACTGCTATTTTTCTCTCAGTACAGCCTGTATTTTAACGTGTGCAAATCAATGGATTAAAACTAGAAATAAAAGTCTGATAGGGCCTTGAGACTAATGCCGTTTGTAGGCCAGCTAGACTATTGCCATGCACGTTTCTTGAACTGAACAAAAAATACAACAAACTAAAAATCGATAGGCTAATCATAAACAATTCCATCCGCATCTGATATTGAAACGATGTAGGCTAGGCTAGGCTACTGTATATTGGCGGAATAATTCTAGTTAAAACAATCACAGTTCTAGAATGACCGCAGTCTACTTTACGACCATATTGGCGCCTTTTAGCGCGTATTGAAATCCTTCTAGAAGCCCCCAGGGTCATGCGATAAACAGGCGGAGGGATGCGGTCGTTGAGGTGTCCTGCCCCCAACGAACACGTTAAACTCATCATCCACCATCATCCAAAAATTGATGTCAAGAGACCAAAAATAGTCGGAAACCCTACATAAACTAGATTGTTAATGTGACAATCACATTATTAAAAAGAAGCTTAGAACAATGATTTACTGAGGAACTATGTTTTGTGGAGTAGGCTATGCTGCAGGGAGTTCGCTGCCCCACCTGCCAGTATGAACTGCACGCTACTGTGCAAAGATAAACAAATACTAGTAACTATTTGCAATAACGGTACATTAGTTATCCATTAATTAACATTAGCTGTGTAATAGGCTTCAGTTAATGAACAATTTACTAATGGTCTAGTGATAATTTACTAGTGGGCGGCAGTAGCTCAGTGGGTAGAGCTGGTGGACAGAGCGGGTCGGCGGTTCGATCCCCGCGCTCCTTACTTCCAACAAAACTGTCTGCATGTCGAAGTGTCCTTGCAAGACACTGACACTGAACCCCTACTTGCTCCCCGGGCGCTGAACATAGCAACATAGCAGCATAGCAGCCCACTGCTCCTATGTACCATAGGATGGGTTAAAATGCAGAGAATAATTTCCCAGCTGTGGGATTAATAAAGTACAATTAAAAAAAAAATGGCGTTCATGTCTAATGGGGTTCAGGTCTCAACTAAGGTATGAACTTCTACGTTATTTAATAGGGTTAGGGTTCACCCCAACCTCAATTGTGTTTAATAATGCTTATTATGACATTAACTGAGTCAATGTATCCTTATTGTAAAGTCACCCAAATACTCGTGCATTGTGTGCGACTTCTGGTTTCTCCCAGCTTCATGAAACATGTGCTGTTTTATCTTCACCTTGACACTTTTGTAAAAAGGAGTCCAATCTCAAGGCTCTCCTGGTAAATGAAATTCACTTTTGCATTTTCTATAGTTCGCCTATTATAAAAAGATTATATTATATTATATATTACAAGATTGAAAAATTGAAGTGAATAAACGATCACCAACTTCCTCTGAATTTAATAAACCAGATTACTTTGGTGTTGCACTTTGGTCGTATTGTTGAAATAGTGTAAAGTGTAAAGACCCTACCATTCGCCCAAAGAAATTCTGTAATATTTACGTCTCACTCTGCGAGCAAGCTTGTTGTTATGGGGACACTGCCACCTCCTGGTCTTCCCTCAGAACTGAGAATGTCTCTATGGCGGCTAAATAATACAATTAAATGACAAACAAAAATAAATATAATCTGAAAACAAAAGATGACTAAAGCTGAGTCTAAAAGCAGATAAATCGTGTAAGTGATAAACCATATCTTAAATGAAACTAATTAGCAAGGCTTGATGTGATCATAAACAACAAGGTGGGCATACATTTATCTCCCCTTATATTTGTTCAGGTACCCGCAGGGATTTCATCACAGACATTGTGAGGGAGGCCATGGCTAAAGTGGATCTAGATTACGAGTACTCCAGGCGAGCGTAAGTGTCCGAAACTGATTACCAAAACATGGAGTCATTATGCAAGATAAACATGAAATGTTCAAAAATATAGATTCATAGACATGGCATATCTTAACGTTCACAGGAGTATTGCACGTGTACGAAGGAGCAGCGTAAATCCCGCAGACATCCTCAGAAATATCAAACAACCGGTGGGTCTGTCGCGCAGTGCTGTCCGTTCTTCAGATTACATGGACCAAGCCATACAGCTGCTAGTGAAGAGGTCCCTTAAGGGGCATCGCATTCACAAGCGCTCTATCAATGCAACAGGTAGAGCTACGTGTTCTCCCCGTCACCATTATTCACATACGAGATGCACGCGCCTAGCACTGCATGTGGGCTGACTCTTCTTCTCCCTTTGCATCAATCACTCAGATCTGATTGAAGAAGAAGACTTGAAAGTTATTGCAGACATCACCGGTTGCTCTGCGAGGCTTCTTCAGCCATCTTGCAAAACCACGCCCAACCTAGAGAGGTTCCGCACTCCCAACAGTGAATGCAACAACAAGTAAGTGTTTTTTTTCCGACTGATTTGGAATGGGTTTTAAGATCTTTAGCGGGACCATGTTTCACCTTCTTATGACAAATGTACTCTTTGTAAGTCGCTTTGGATAAAAGCGTCTGCTAAATGCCCTAAATGTAAATGTAAATGTAAACGTAAATGACCACGGTGTTTAATTGTGGCACCTATGGGTATCGTTGAGCCAAAATGGCCGAACGCTGTGTTATGCCACACACAGTCAGTGTATGTGTCTGAGGTAACTGGAGGGGCCAACGATTAATGTCTGTCTTCCTCATTCCAGGAAAAACAGCCGCCTGGGAGCCTCCAACACCCCCTTCACACGCTGGCTGCCCTCCAAGTACCAGGATGGATTCTCACAACCAATCGGCTGGGACCCTACAAAGAAACTCAACAATCACTTCCTCCCTTTTGTAAATAATCAACTATAATATGATAATAATATAAGAATTTCTTCTAACATAGTTGGTGCACAGAGAAGAGTATTACAATGTTGCTCAATCTTCTACTTAATTTGTTGTTTGACCGAGACAATGGCATCCTTATCCCCTCCACCTCACCAGGTGCGAAGAGTGTCGAACAGAATCCTCAACACATCGAATGAGGAGGTGATAAGTGACCCGCTCTACACCCACCTGGTGACCATCTTTGGCCAGTGGAACGACCATGACCTCACCTTTACCCCACATGTCCCTGTCATCCGCTCATTCAACGATGGGATCGACTGCACCAAGACGTGCGACACGACGGAGCCGTGCTTTCCTATTGCGGTTGGTTCAATAAATACACACACACTGCAGTAGAGCGGCGCTTACCGTCCTCGAGCCTGATCCACCAAAACAAGCAGACAGGTGTGTTGTAGCCCTGGGCATTCGAGGCTACAGCCCCGGATCTTTTGGGAATAGCCCCGGATCTCTGTGCCGTCAAATAAAAAAAACCCAACCATAATAATGATGAAAATCAGTGGCGAAGCTAGACCTTTTTTGGTCTAGCTTGCCTTTGCCCAACCTATCGTTTCGTCCTCAAATCTACGATATTCAAAATCCCCAATAGGCAACCCCCCCCACAAGTCAGAACCTAGAAACGCCCCTGCAAACAGACGTGAAGCCTACACTTAATATTCGCTATAACGGGCATCAATACAGTATAACACATTTTGCGGCACGATATAAAGAGACCCTGGACGTTGTTCCAGTTGAGGTTTTCCATCCGCTCTATTTAAGTTGACTTTGCTGAGAGTAAACGCAACAACAGTATGAAACAGAGGAGCATAACGTCTGTTTTTGTTTGGGTGGATGATATGAGGACGTAATGGTCAAGTCGTTTGTCATTTTGAAATCTCCAACTGTTTTTTTTTTTTTTTTATGTCCGTATGTCCGTGCTTATTTAATTTAGTTGTTGTAGGCTACTTCCTACAATAACACTGCACTGCGTGTTTTTTTTCAGGCAAAACAAAAAAAGTGTGAAATAATTAAGATTCTCGCTATAAGGCGATCTCCCGTTTATAGCGAAGCTTACGTGTGTGTTATTTCTTCCCACCTTCAATAAAGTTCCCCGATGGCGACCGTCGGCTGCTGAAGAACCCAGAGGTGAAGTGCATGCCCTTCTTCCGCTCCGCGGCTGCATGTGGCTCCGGTAACACGGGATACCTGTTTGGCGGCCGGGCAGTGCGGCAGCAGATGAACACCCTCACTGCCTTCCTCGACGCGGGTCAGGTGTACGGTTCGGATGCCACCCTGGCCAAGAACCTACGAAACCTCACCACCGACAAAGGGCTTTTGAGGGTGAACCCCATGTACAAAGACGGTGGCCGAGAGCTCTTGCCCTTTACTACTATGACCAGCAACGAATGTAGCAACCGTGCTCGCATTACCGGCGCCAAGGGTGCAGAAGAGGTCCCTTGCTTCATTGCCGGTAAGAGAAACGAATCGGTGCCAATAAAAGTAAACCTGAGAGATCAAATCAAAAAATCAATACCTGCGGACCACGATATTTCACAACATGCGTATGGAGCAGTACTCTTATAGTCGAAAAAAACTGACGTCAAAGAACATGAGGGCTCACTTGCTGGTCTCGGTTAATACGTGAGCTGGAGAGCGTTGGGCTGTTGCTCTGCTAGTGCTGACCTGAGAGGAGAGCATTGCAGTAGTCAATCCTGCGATTTAGAAATGCATGCAAGGCTCTGTATCTGCCTGGGAGAGAAGGGGGTGCACTTTAGCAATATTTCTAAGGTGTTAGAATACTGTTTTAGTAATAATGCAGATCTGGGATTTAAAAGTGTGGTCAGGGTCTAAGAGCATATGTCGATTTTTTCGAAGGCCAGAGGTTGTCGTTTTGTGTCAGCGATTTAAGGTTGGCTCCCAACTGAATCATTAAGACTTCTGTCTTATTTTTGTTCAATAAATGGATGTTTTGTGAAATGTTAATATGACGATGCAGCTATCCAGTTCACCAATAGGGTGTATGCTGTTGGGAGTGGCAGCATATAAAGGCTGAGTGGCTCCTGAAGGAGGTAGCCGTGTTGCGTGTGAAAGAGAACGAGAGCGCTCATGTAAATGTTGACCAGCGATGTGGTCACGCTGATGAGCACGCACGTGAGATCTTTTGGGTTTTTGTGTCTCGTCTCCAAGGGGACGCCCGGGCCAACGAGAACATCGCGTTGTCCTCCTTGCACACGCTGATGATGCGCGAGCACAACCGCTTGGCGCGCGCTCTCGCCAAACTGAACCCCAAGTGGAGCGGAGAGCGGCTGTACCAAGAGGCCCGCAAGATCATGGGCGCCTACTTCCAGGTGGAGTACCACCCAGCAAGATGGGGTTTTCTTTTTTCTTCCATTTGTCCCACTGATCACGTTCACAGTCTGGCCCTCTCTGCTCCACGTCGCAGGTAATCACCTTCAGGGATTACCTGAGACACATCATAGGACCGGATGTGATCGCCAAGCGGCTCTCCACCTACCCCGGGTACGATGAGAACGTGGACCCCAGCATTTCCAATGTGTTTGCCACGGCCGCCTACCGCTTCGCCCACCTGGCGGTGCAGCCCACCATCTTCCGTCTGGACGAGGACTTTAAGGAGGACTCCAAGTTTGGCAACGTCAAGCTGCACAGGGCCTTCTTCACCCCGTGGAGGCTGGTGTTTGAGGGTACGCGTCAGCGTTTGCTCAGCCGTCTCTGTTCTGTAAGGATGGATTTGTTTCTGAACGGACTAGATTTGCCGCTTCATTAACAATGGCCAGAAGTGTGGGAGAAAGCTTCATGAAGGTGGAGCAGGACGAGCCGCTGCCTCCTGACGTGGTCCAACTCCATGTCACCCTTTTGATTGCATGTGCAACGTTGATGGTGTGAATTTTACTCACACAATCAACATTGTGTGGTGCCCATATGTACCGTGTGCTTGAGTGTGACATGGCATAAATTGCATTTATTTTTATTATTATTATTATTATTATTATTATTGAGCCCATTTTTTGCATGCCTCTTAGGGGGTCTGGACCCGATCATTCGAGGGCTGGTGGGTCAGAGGGCTAAGCTGAACACGCAGGACCACATGATGAACAATGATTTGAGGGACCGTCTGTTTGAGTTTATTGACTTGGCTCTTGACCTGGCTGCTCTCAACCTGCAGAGGGGTCGCGATCATGGACTCCCAGGTAACTGACTCCACTCCCATGCATTTGTCTGTGTTCTCCGGCCCATTGGCATGGCAGGCCTGACACCGATTCAGAGAATGATAAAAATGGTATATAATTAAAACAAAACATGTAAAACCAATCATTCTCATATTAAGCTGGTCAATAGCTTTAATTTGACCTCATTCACAATAAATAATAAAACGATTCTCAAATAATCTACCCGCAAATAACACTATCCAAATATGTACAACTCATAGTGCCTTCTGTCACTGTTGCGAAAAATTTAACTACCAAATCTACCTTCCAGACACTTTAAGAGAAAGAAAAAGAAAACAAATTCTTGGAAATGTGTTGTTTTTGTTGTGTAAAAGGGTACAACGACTGGCGCAAGTTCTGCAACCTAACGCAGCCCCAGAACCTGGACCAGCTGTCTAAGGTTCTGAAAAACACCGATCTGGCCAAGGACCTGCTGGATCTCTACGGCACTCCTGACAACATCGATGTTTTCCTGGGCGGTGTCGCTGAGCCCTTTGTCAAAGGAGGACGAGTGGGGGAACTGTTTGCCTGTCTCATCAGCGTCCAATTCCAAAAGATTCGCCAGGGTGACCGGTAAGTAAAACAATACTCCCCAGACTCTCTCTAAACCGATACCATATTCCCACAGATGATTTTTTGGAATATAATTGTATAGCTACTCAAGACAGACAAAGTTGCTCTGTGGCTGAGAGGCTAAATGTACTGTCCATTACAGACTTTGGTGGGAGAATGACGGAGTCTTCACAGGAGCCCAACGGAAATCCCTGATGAAAACATCCCTTGCCCGTATAATCTGTGACAACACGGGCATTGACGAAGTCCCAGAAATGCCGTTTGAGTTTCGTCCCCGTGGCAGCGGCTACACCAAGTGTGAGAAGATTCCGAGCTTTAACCTCAGCCCATGGAAAGAAGATGGTGGGTAGATGGTCCCTCACCGTGAAATGGCTCAGGCACCCACTGCTATTGCACTTCTATTGTACTTCATCTGACTGATGTTCATGATTTCTTTCTGCAGTGGAGGGGTACGAGCCAGGTGATGATCCAAACCCTGGTACGGCCAGTATTTTCCTATTTGCAAAAAAATGAAATAACCACAGTTAAATGTTTCAAGCCTCAGCAGGTGATGCACACCCACCACATAGCCATAGCCATGTGGCCACAGTGCAGAGCTGGAATTATTCGGTTCTCTTTCAAAATGTATCATTTATTTATCAAATTAAACTTCAGCTATAGGCAAATATGCTAGTTCGAAGCAGATGCATTAGCAGTACCTATATCATGCTGGGGTTGTCAATAATGATAATGATGATTTTTCTATGTCTTTTCATCAATCAACCAGGTATTCGCGGCCCACGTGGCCCTCAGGGTCCTCCCGGCCCCCCTGGCTCCACACCCTCAGTTGGTTTTTCTGTGCGACTGGGCCAGAAATACCCCAAAGCAAACGTGCCCATTGCATTCCTTGAAGTCATTTACAATGGTCAGGGTGTGTATGATGTCAAAAAGGGGCTGTTCACCTGTGTGATACCAGGCATCTACGAGTTTGAGTTTCACTGCACCATTCATGGCAAGTCCGGAAACGTGGATCTGAAACGCAATGACGACCTGATACTTCACTCTTATACCACCAAACAGAGTGGCTACGTCACAGCTTCAGGGAGCACTCTCATCGAGCTGAAGAAGGGGGACACAGTCTATCTGACAGCTAAAACTGGGGGAAACGGCTTGAGGGCAGACAGCTACTTCACTGGCCATCTGCTTTTCAGTCCCTAATTGAGATTTCTCCCTAAGCTGCAATTCATGAATGAATTGGGGAAAAAACAACAATTATTTTGATTCATGTTATATTGAAATTATCTCTGTCCCCTTTTTGCTCTTCAGCCAATCAATATTTTGTTGCCCAAAGAAGAAAGTGATTTCAAATACATATAGTGAATAACATTCCTTATGTATGTGCCCTATTTTCCATTGTATGGGATTAAATGTTTTAAATCTGTCATTATTTTGGGACGATTGGGGAAGTTGCAATGATGAAAAAATTATGTTGCTAAATGGTAGAATTAATGAAATGTGTGGATTATTTGTGGGGCTCATGTTTGATTGCTGTTCTGATATATTGATGAGATAAATGTCTTTATTTCAAGTAAGTATTGTAAAAGAGCACTTCATTCACAACACAATGTTGAAGAGAGAAGTTGCTTGTAACCTGTGTCTAACTAATGGGTGTATGTTCAAATTTCAGTCCAAAGATCTGTGTTGTTAAACTTCACACATATAATTTGCAAAGTCCTGAAATAGGGCATTATTAGTTTTTTCTTTACCTCTGCCTGATCTGTTTGTGCCTAGGCAAGTCTTGCTCAAGGAGAATTCTTGAGTTGTTGCAGGCAGAGAATGGTGGAAACCTGACTTTAATTGGAGAGAGCAGGGCAAGCAAGAGTTTGTTGTGACTACAGAAAGCATAGCCCTGGCTATATGCAACCATATATAGCAAGAAACAGCCCTGGATATAGGCGGTCGCATTGGGCCCCCAAGCCAACAGACCACAAAGTGCCATTTTAGACATTAAACGTTTTTGGATATTTTGCTTGGCAGCCAAGTGTGTTCAATGAAAGCATCTTTAT
>OMKI01001290.1:14685-26181 GCA_900302315.1 Phycis blennoides
GGCTCATGATGAACAAAATGATAACGTGAACAAAACCGAGTCGCGCTGTCTCCGCTGAGGTGTTTCTGGGGTTAAACCTCAGCGGAGAAGAATCTTGCATGCATGTGCGCACACACAGACAGACACACACACACACACACACACACACACACACACAGGCTTTTATGCCATTGTTCTTGTACCTTCACACCAAGGGGTTTAAAGTGACAAAATGCACAACATTTTCACTACCCAGTCCCTTTCAAGTGTGGGTCACATGATCTTGTTCGGCTTGTTCTCCCGGAATGCAACCTGTTGCTGATTGTAGAGATGGGTGGGAGATCCTGAGAACCAGGCATCATCTTCAAAAGTCCCCTGATAGCCAGTGGGCAGAGTGCTATATAGGATATGGACACAGAGAAGCGATAGGCAGCAGTTCACCCCAAGACACCCATGTCTTCACCACCTCTCTCAAAAGGTCCCTCTTGGCCACTTCACAGCCCTAAGCTATTATACTTATACAAATCAGATTCATATGGTTGTATACGATTCAGAATACGTCAGGGAAACGTCTGGCACAAATCAAGCATTGTTGAACCAAAGGGACAAATCTGCAGGTTGCCATTGTTTTTCAGATATGTGCTTTGGGACGATTTTGTCTCTTCCACCATGTGCATGCTTCTGTAATTGCTTCAGCTTCAGATCTCAAGATACAAGGAGCATCGGTAATTCACACTAAGTTTGGCCTCCATGTTTATAGCGGAAAGAAATGTATTAATGTGAAACTGCATAGAGAAGACTATGGCTTTATTGTGCAGCCAGTTTCAAGCTTTGCATTGGAAACCGCCCAGCTGTCATTTGTATCTTAAGTAGTAAACATCTTGTTCTGCGTGCCCTTCCCCCCTGGGTCCACAGGCATTATTGTGCCGCCTGCCTGCCTGAATGTTTAATATCACGATGCACATGGCATGCACAAAAGTAAAACAAAAAAAATAAAAGAATGTGCATGAATGAATGAATGAATGAATTAAGTCTTGACGCAGGATGAAAAACAAAACGGATTTAGCTCAGGAGCCCTGCGGCTGCTCTTGGTGATTGGGTAAACAGGAGCCCGGACTTACAGATGTGCACAGCCTCCGCATGTCCTCCATCACATGATCAGCAACAGGTGAGTGAGCAAGCGCGGCTGTGTTGACGTGGCGCGGGCTAGCGGAGCGTGGGCGAGCCATCTCCAGCTGGATGCTGTCGCGTGTGAAGAGAACCGCTGAGTGCACTGTGCTAACCCCTTGCATATAAACAACAACAACAACAACAACAACAACACAGCTCAGGAGATGGGAGGAAAGAAATTAGGAAATCAGGGTGTCTACACTTTTGAGTGCACTGCTCTAACCTCACACTTCAGGATTTCAAGTCAATATGTACCGCTTATGCTGCTATGCAACTTGTAGGTGTAGATTTAGTTCGATTTAGATAGGCAGGAGAACAGGGATGGTCCAACACTGGACCATTCTGTTAAGAGTATAGTTATTGACACTTGTCTTGAGAATTTTTGCTCAAACTGGCTTCAATCCAATCATGATCCAACACAATCATTTCATCATTGTATTGAAGTGGTACGAAAACCTCTTTGTCTATTCATCTATTGTGACTTCAACTCCTGAAAAGAATGCAAGTAGATTTCGCGATTTGTCTGGATGCTAAATTATGGAGGAAACTAACTTCAAATGTCAAACTATTATTTGGAAATTGTTTCAATAAATAAATACAGAACGTGTTAAATGGACACAGGCACACACATTGGAAGTCTTGAAGGGAAATAGGATCCACATTTGGAAACTCTTTAATAATGCTGCCAATGTGGCAAACCTATTTGTACAAAAAGTTCCAAAAGGTTGCACTCCCTGATTAGGACCATATGAAATATGCTCTTTGCCTTCACTAGACTTCACCAACTGGGATGCTTTGTACTGCAATACTAGTGTGTTGTTGAAATTCCTTAAATGGTCAAGCGCTGCACCAAGATGTTTTTTGTATTTATGAAAATGCTGTTCACCTGCCATTCACAGACGTGACATAATAATGATGCAAGGCCATCAGCAATGTTTTCTATTTGATGATTACAATTATTGCAAATAGGTGCAACAAGATTCGATTTCCTCTGGGAAATTACAGGCTAGGTTTATATTTACTGATATGGCAACCAAATCGGCAAAGATCTGTTTTTCTGAACACAAGAAAAAATCCACAGGGCTCTTTGTCACATGTATTTTAGAAGCCATTCAATCTTGATTCAATTGAGGCAGCAATTTTACTGTATTTAGTGAAACTATTGTAATTTTCTAATTGCTTGAAATTGTGCAAGGTGCTTGATTTGGGTCTGCTTGTCTTTGGAATTGGATTTGTAGCCGTCTCCAAAGTTGAACTTCTTAGTTATTTACCACAACAAAGACTCAATTTGGCATGAGCTCTCCTCTTTGTGCCTCTTTTAAGAATTAGCTTTTGTGTGATGGCATGTGTCAATAAATTGTAAAAACCGTCTCATAGTTAAAAACAAGCATTAGACCACAGCAGTTTTACTCTTCCTAATGGTCACCAATCCATGATGTTTCTTACTGTGTATAAATCTGTAACAAATAGAAATTGCAGAATGTAGCACTCTCTGCTTCACTGGTATTGAATAATTAGGAAAGAAGAAAACATTTTTTTTTTTGTGAATTGTATAATATTTAAACGCAATTTCCATTTCAACATAAATAATGATATAACCAGACATGTGGCATGTCGTACCAGTAGCTTACTTCAATATACATATGCAAGTAAAGACTCCCTGAAGAGTGAAAGCTCAATCCAATGCACAATGTGGCTTATGGTGTGATCAAATACTAACATGAGCATGATAAGATATGCATAATAAACATGTTTTATGTATGCCTCCCCCCCCACCACCACCACCACCACAGAGGACATAAATAGCACACAGCATTCACATATTCTCTGCACAGACAAGAGCATTAGGCTCACAATACTGTAGCATAAATCAGGCGACAGACTCCTGAACAATAAACCCACCGAGGTTGGGGAGGTGAAGAAATTGCGTGTGTCAGGTGTCAGCGTGACCGAGTTTGAGCTAATGATGTACGAGGACCTGACCCGAAGTTGTGTTTGGATGTGGTTCAGCTGTAAATGCCAGACATCTGATAGTTGTGTGTGCAGATTGTATTTTCCCTGAGATCCCACGTGATGTTTTTGCATGACATACTGATGTTCTGAGGACGATCCTACTAAGAGGTAACTACTAAGAGGGCAGCAGTAGCTCAGTGGGTAGAGCGGGCGGACAGAGCGGGTTGACCACTAACCGTAGGGTCGGCGGTTCGATCCCCTTGATCCTCCACCTCCACATGTCAAACCCCACAAATGTACTGATTGTAAGTCGCTTTGGACAAAAGCTTCTGCTAAATGCCCCTTTACCCTTTATATATCCTTGTCATTTACTGATCAATCCTGTGTGATTCAGGCCTTGCTATTTCACACACATTAGGTTCCCGAAGGATATACAGTATATATATTTTTTGAATTGACAAAATGCTTTGTAACTATAAATTACAGCCTGCATGTTAGCACGTCAATGGTAAACGCATTGGTTAAACATGTATTGATCTACAGCAGTGTATGTCTGCACTGAACCATCTGTAAAAAAAATAAAAAATCATCTTTCAAAGGAAAAGGAAATAAAAAGAAAACCACATAGAAACATATTTCCCGTGTCGTATTTTGACAGGTCAGTCCAGTGAAATCTGATGTTGGTGAGTAATTGAGGTCATCCCCGATTATGGCGAGACGGTCATATTCTTTCATAATGCATGTTCATGGGCAGAGCTTGTCCAGACAAATTTAAGGATACGTCTGATAAGACTTGTTGGACTGCAGATATGCTGACCTCAGGTTCAACATAAAACAGACTCTGACTGAGTTAATCTCTTGCCCTCGAGAGTCAGTCCCAAGGCAGCCATTTGGAAGATTTTTAAATGCTCTTGAAAAACCCTTCAGTTGATAAAAAATTAACCACATATGATTAATTGACACCCTGGATAAGTGGACCCTAGAACTTATTCGCTTAGTAGGGGACATATGAGTAGCCTATTCTCATTACAGATGCCCCAAAAAAGGTATGCTCATAGTAAACCTAGCTATAATTTTGCCAATATATAACTCTCTCCTCTCTTTCAGGACATGCTGAAGTTCAGAGAAGATAAAGTTCGACTATTTGGCTTTAAATTATTGTAGAAAAAGCCTATTTGAGGATGATAACATTAACATTAGATTTGGTATTTTTATTCTCTAAGCAATGGACATTTTACATAATTGATGATTCTCTAATCAGAGACATTTTTATGGTAATACATTTTAGATTTTTTTTAATAATTGCATAGCTGTTACCATCTCAAAATATAAACTAGTGGCTTTACCAGTGACTCCATATAATCATGCTTTCACATGAAAGCCCCAATGCCAGGGTACAAATTAAAAGGTTATTTTGAAATAACATTTCTTGAAGTGGCTGTAAATCATGATTTGTAAAGGAAACACAATAATGAATGCCTTCTGATTCCTTGAAATTTGGCATTCTGAACCACTGATTGGAACACTTGCCATATTTAATTGTCTTAGTCAATGTTAGTCTCTAAAATGTATAAACCTTAAATTTAATAGATGAAAATCTGAAAATGGTGCTATTAAATCAATCACAACTGAAGCTATGTGTGATTTAAAAAAATCAGTACAATATTAAAGGCAAAATATGTAACAAATGTACTGTAGAAAATCATAAAATGTCTTCAGAGATTAAGAAAACATGCTAAATCGAAATATTGTCTTCTCCGACAACAATGTATAGACGGTATGTTCTCCTTTGTTTGTTTTAGTTTCAGCCTTTGTGTTATGATGAACTATTCTCCGAGTACCCCGGGTTGCCAGATATGGAACAAATTGGGCCTCAAACACAGCATGCTGCAGCCATAGAAGTGTCAAACAAACTGGATCAACTGGAATTGCACCAGATTCTACTCGATCTAAAGAGCCTTGTCTTCTTTCGAAAAAACTCCATGCTAGATGATCACAAGGGCCACGCTAGATGGTCACCAGGGCCACCCTAGATGATCACCAGAGCCACGCTAGATGATCACCAGAGCCATGCTGTGGTCATCAGAGTAGCAGCAATATATGGGACAAGGGAGGTCCCATATGGGACAAACCAATTTAGCCTAATACAAGGATAGCTGAGCTAATAAGGTAATATTGGCAACCCTAAGTTCAACTGAGGTATCATATTTGTAATTAATATAATTTCTTACATAAGGAATCGAATTTATAATTTAGATAATTTCTTATGCGAAACAAGTCATCCAAATGTATTGGTGTATGTGACTTAAGTTTGTTTTGGTACTGCAATGTCACAATAGTACATTTTCTGTTTCATACTGTCCATACGTTTGAGTTTATAAGTTGTGCATGTACTACATTGGTACTTTGTTAATTAACCAATTAACTCTAGCTAGCAGCTTGTGATGATGTAGTCTCCAATTACCATGTTGGTAAGGGGTCAGCATGTTTCAACCAAGTGGCAGCCATGACTGCCTGTTTGTGAAGCCCTGGTGGAAGTGAAGATCCTCTAATGCCCCATAGTTGGATAGTGGCAGTTGGATGCAAAAAGTCAGTCAGTGGAAAAACTGATTTAATTCTGGTAATATTTGTTAGTGAATACTTTTTTTTCTTTGTTCCGTTAGGATCTCAGTAATCTCAGCTCCAGATGTTCAACAGTGCTATAGCCAAAACTCTTGGGCTAGACTACACAGCACCTGGGCCTGAAACCAGAAAATGTGAGGATGGAGTTAGGCAGTGTTTCCTGTCAAGATAAACTCATTCGCGAGTGGCAAGATGAAGGTTTCAGAAGACATTTTTAACTCTCTTTTGTTCCTTGACTGCAGGTGGTGGAAAAAAGAAACTCCCTTTAGCATAAAGTCATGGCCACACATTACACAACACAGGGTGAGCTGTGTAACTACGTAGCATAATTAGCGTGCCCAGGTATTTTATGGAGTTAATGAGCTGTTAGGTAATTGATTTGTTAGAAAATGATGAATGCCATTTGTATAATTCTGCATGCACTTTCAACTAATTGCCAAAGTACATAAGTTCACATAGCATTATCACTTACTTGACAGCATACCTGACAGCCACAAAAAAACTTATAAAGCAAGAAAACATAACCGATAATTGCAATCCTCAATCACACATGCATGTATACCTCTGGCTTTAATTCATGTTGGAGACAACATACTGTAACATACTGTGTTATACTGTAATATTAACTATGAGAATAGTCTTTAGCCTTTTCCTTCTTTGCATGTGACAGACGACAGGAGATCTTCCATATCAGATGCGTTATCAAACTGGAAACACTCAAGGTTGGTTCAGGCCGAGTGAGTCGAGTGTGTCGGAGGCTGGACACAAAAAGTGCACGGCAGATATCAGTGTTCTGTTCAGTGTTCACATCGGTGATAGCAGACGAGAATACGACCCATCTTTCATGCTGACTTTGACAGGACATGACATGCTGTTTTCTCAGTGATATCAATACCACGTGTATCCATAATATCAACAAAAGAGTGGAAAGCACCCAGGGATGTTTTTTATTCTTGTGATTTATGTGGACAATGTTTGCCGTACATAATTTCTCTTCTTTGCATTTACCGCCTCCAACCGTGACGGAGTATGCAGGACAGGATCTAGTCTGGCTGTGAATTCTCTGATGACCTTCTCTATTCACACATGGGCTCGGTCGGACATTGCCCAGACTGTATTAGACTGAGCTGGCAGGGACAAATCTGTTTAATGTCTGGTCCAAGTGATTCACACATTTGTGTTCTCTAAAAAGCTCCTCTGGTTAATGTCTAGATAAGTTCAGTGTGGCATGTGCATGTTTGAAAGGGGCTTAAGATACTTTGTTTGACATTAATGAAGAATATGATGAAATGTCATTTGTTCACATAATGTAGCCGTAGTCTGTCTCAAAAACATGGGATGCTAAGTTTACCATTGTTTCTCTATCCTGGCCGGTTCACTGAAATGAGCCAAAAAAAGAAGAGAGATCCCCTAGGACCGCACACCGTAATCAAAATGCAATCGCAAGTTACGTCTAAAACATCCATCAGAAAAATACATGCCCAATTAGCCAATGGCGTATGAAGCTAGGTGTTCCGGGGGCCGACACTAACATAAGAACCACATTTGTTCCGTCTAATGTACCTTCAAGATCTTCAGGGACTTGGGCCTGAAGGACCGTGATTACCCTTCAATATGTTCTGTCCCAATCCATCTGGCCCCGTGTATCTCTCCTCCTCTCCCTGCTGAAAGGCCAGTCGTGGCTTCCCCGCAAGGTGCTTCGTTTAATCAACACCTGTCCCATTAATCCCATCAAGGAACGCAGGGCTAATGTGATTCTGCTTACGAGCATGTCCTACTAATGGCTGGGAGTTGTAGCAGAGCCTTCATACAATAAATGTTAAAGTACTCAAACAAAAGGTTCTGTCGCCAGATAGGCCTAATCCTATCAATGTTTTATTGAACAAAAAATAACCCCGGTTGGCTCGTTAGGACCTCAGCTAAGACGAGAAAGCTGCACACATTAAATTTGCATTGCATACATGTTATAGACTTAACTGAAACCAAACACATACTGTAAGTACTTTCTCTTTCTAATAACATAAAACAAACCTAAGAGTTCAACGTATACAGTTCATATATCCATGGGGAGGATATGTCCATCACTGCCTGTTTTGCTATCCCAGTTACTGTATGGCCAGGAGTGACTGGCCTTTATGTACCTGATCAATGGCGTAAGACTAAGCTACTGGAGATAAGTCTACTAACCGGGCCCTGGCACATAAAAGGAGCAGACCCATCACCAGTGTGTTATGAGTGACACCTGTGTTTGTCCTATGATGACGCCTGTGTGAAAAGGGTCAATCCACATAGACGCCGGCTTGGCCTTTGGATTGTACGTCAAAGTTGCAACCATATTGGAGAGGCAAAGACTGAAAGAAGTAAACAGGGGAGAGGCAGTTTTGCTGGATAAAAATAACGTTTACATTTCTCAACCGATTTCAGTTGAGTCGTTTTTATTCTAGCGTTTATGATCTATGTGGAGTAAAAAAAAAAACCCACATTTTCTTTGAAATATATATAACCTAATATGAATATTAGAATAACTAATTGAAATTGCTTGAGAGATGTACATGTCATAGTGATTGTATATCTATATATATGGCTCTGATCGAATGGTCACGTCCTCTGTGCTTTCCAAACCACTTTTCTTTGACTTTGATGGAAAACGTCACGAGGTCAAGGATAGATGTGAAGAAGAATTAATAAGGGCTTAGGAAAGACAACCGTGGTGCTAAGAGAAACTGACTGAACTTACACTATGCAAAGTAATTATGCAACGGCGCATGTCATGGACGTGAGTGTGCCGTGGTGAAACTATAATGTTCTGAAGATGGATTACTATCAGCTGTGCGTTCAATTTGTGATGTTTCATGCCGGCTGTCATTACCAAGGTTGGGATTAAATTAACAAAATGGCTGCCACTTGGATACTTTGGGGTCATTTCACTAAGTTAGGAAGCTTCCGAAGCAAAAAAGGCTTTTCGACCCAATCCTATCCATGGGTCTATCCCCTTTGATTTATTCTCCTCACAAGCCTGTACTCAATCCCTTCTGACTGAGCCCTCTGATCGGCTGGAGCCTTCTCCCTATATCCTCACTTGGTTGCAATCTGAAACCACACCGCTAGGTGGCACTAAATCCTACACACTGCACCTTTAATACCCATAATGTGTCATAAACAAAGTATATGAGTGATTCAACCCTTTTATTCCCTCACATCATCCCATGACGCATAGCGGATTGCGGCACACCTCGGTGACACAAATTGAACAGAGAGAGAGGCGTTTTTGTGATCAGCGGATTTGTCGCCATGCAAATCAGTTTCACCTCGGCGCGCCCCCGACGGCGCGGATCCTTAAGCGCCATCACGCTAGATCAGAAGGTAAACGGCAGCCAAGCAGTGTGCTAAGAGTGGGCCCCGGTGTGCTCTTCGTGCACGCTAACCGTGATGGATGAACTTCCCAAGTGAGCCCTTCCGTGGCTCTTTAGAACACGAAGGAAAGATGGAAAAAAAAACGACGGCACACACACACACACACACACACACACACACACACACACACACAAGTCTCACAAGGGAGGCCTTGTTCGTTACTCCTCCATTGTATTCCGAATGTTCCCTCATCTTCATTACATGGTCTCTTTTCCTTCCAACATCCATAATACCGCTCCCTCGCAGCCGACCTGTGTGCGCAGGGAGCTCTTCCGGGGACCTTCTGTGTTATCCTTCCTACAGCTAGCGATGCGCGGAGGAAAGCTAGGCGACGGGGGTGGGGGGGGGGGGCTCTCTGTATTGTTAGGCAGCAAAAGTTCATTAGCGATACGTTGAAGGTCTAGGAAGGTTGCTGCTAGGAGCCCTCCCTCGGCTCTTTATCGCTCTCTCTCTTTATTTCTCTTCCTCTCTCTTTCTGTCTCTCTCTCTCTCTCTCTTAATATCGCTTTTTCTCACTCTCTTTTTTCCCTTTTTATTGCATTTTCTTACATAACCTGGTCTTAACAGCAAGGCAGACTAGGACCACATTTTGAGGTACTAATCAACTGAACTAAATGTGTGTGTGTGTCTTATATAGAAATTATATATTATCGTTTATCTGACCGATGTGATTATTGTTGCCATTACTAGTAGAGATAGAACCATACAAATATTGCCTGATAATTTCCATAAATGGGAATAAAATCATTATCATCTGCATATCCCTTATTCATTTTGATGTCACATCAGTGATTTGCTTCATGTTGGGAGATGATAGCACTCTAGCACAGATTACCCAGCCTGTACATATGTTCTCTAAACTGATTTAATTATGTTGCAGTCTGCACATTTAGTAAATGAGCTTGGTTGGCATCGTCAAAAAAATTAAATCATTAACTCCTATTTAATCAGTAGGCCTCTCTAAAGAAAATACATTTTTTATGCTGTTATGCTGCGCAAGCTGTTCATATAGAATATTCACAGTTGGATTTATTACTTTGTAGCCTTTTGCAAGGACCAAAGTGACAGTTATTATGTTTGAAATTGTCAACTTGTAAGGAATTACTTGTTCATCAAAACTATTTACTATGAGGGTTACCAATACCAATACTTATGTTTACTCACACTGCATTTTACAGTGAAAACCTCCATTAAAATAATCATATATCAAGGGTCATGACAGGCTGCCTCGTATTATTATTGTGCATAGGAATGCGCAATCTAGATATCGCTGCAATTAATGGAGGCTAAACAACTGAACCTTGAGATTTAATTCGAACTGTATTTCAAAGGTCTACTTCCGTATACCTGTGCTTTACTTTGCTTACCTGTGATTTTTCATTTTCGTAAACGTTATACGTTTTTAGGATATTTGTGATTAAAAACGCAAAAAACTCCCATAGAGATTGAGCTCTATGGGAGCTCTATGGGCTCATTGACATTGAGCCTAGCTTTCCATTGTTAGGTTTGACTCCGCTAATTCCTTTCTGGGTCAACTGGATGGCATAGCGCAGTGGGTAGAGTGTGTGTTCCACAATTGGAGGGTTGGCGATGCAATCCCCACCTCAACCAAATTTATTTCAATGATTATGGGCATTCCTATGCACAAGTAATTCCTCACATGGAATTACATTTTCTAGTTAACCACTGGCATTACTCAGATTCTATCACATGTAACTACATGTACTGTACACAAGGCAACCATGACAATATATAATTAACAATGCATATCTTTCTCTAAAAAAGCTCAAGGTGGCATTTTCCCCAACTTGCTTCCTCCATGTCATTGTTATTACAATGTTTGTACTGGAGGTTTTTCGGTTTTTTAACCAGAGGTCAATAAGTCAGCCCATTTTATCCTCCTCTATTCAAATGTTTAGAGCAAGCAGTGGGCTGCACTTTTGGCTTGCTTGTTATGAAAGCCCTTATGGTCTCAACAAATATGTGCCTCTTTAGTCATCCTTCTTATGTTATGGCTGCCTGCATGGCATTATTTGCAGGGGAAGGTAAGGACACTCAATGTGCAAGAAATTAAAGAAATTAAACTCACTGCGCTTTGTACTTTTGTCATAAAAAGCGACAATTACAACATAAATTATTAACAGGATCTTGAAATCAAAAAACATAAACACAGTAAACGTTTGAACCATCCAGGCCATGTGGTCACAATGTGGGCTGCAGTAGTTCAGTGGGTAGAGCGGGTGGACAGAGCGGGTCGTCCACAAACCGTAGGGTTGGCGGTTTGGTCCCCCGTCCTCCAACTGTCCACATGTCAAACCCCACAAATGTACTGATTGTAAGTGGCTTTGGACAAAAGCG
>OMKI01001299.1:3940-18917 GCA_900302315.1 Phycis blennoides
ACAATGGCTGTAGCGGAGGCGTAGAAGAGAGTGGGATAGCCATGCAAGCCAGTCTCTCTCTCTCTCTCTCTCTCTCTCTCACTCACTCACTCACTCACTCACACACACACAGTGCTCATCACATCATCATTCGTCACTGTGTTGGTTTCCTGGCACATATTTTTCCCCTGTATTTTCATTGGGCTGAACTTTTTTTTTTTTTTTTAACTCAGTAACGGATAGGATTTATAATGTAACTAAGTACAATACTTAAGTCAAAACTTACTCAAGTAAAATACAAAATACCAATTTTAAATTATATTCGAAAAATACAAAATACACAGCTTTATATTCTCTGTGCCATCTACCTATCTATTTAACCATAACTTTTATGATTTGTTTAAGTCAGGAAGTGGTGACTGTGGTGACCTGACCTTAACCCTTAAAGGTACAATAGGTAGCATTGACACCAACATTTAAAATGGGTGCTGCCTATCAAATTCACAATACCGGACAGAGTTGTCTCCCCTCCCTCCCTAGGCTCAAAGCTCAGACGGGTTGCCAGGTTAAGGACACCGAACAAACCCGAGCGCAAACCAAGCTGAGTGCCACGTTGTCTTTTGAAACAAGCTAAATGATTCTGTGTTGACGATGACAAGCTATGACGAGTCCTACACTGTACGTTTATCATCTAATTAATGTATTGCAAATGTTGTTGCAATGTATTTATTTAAGAATTATTTGCCAATTATAAACCAGCTCATGTTGAATCCGTCTTGAAATCCTTCTCGGCTCTAAGCTGTCTTCATATTTGTAATGCAACTCCAAGATGTACCCGTGGTCTAGCTCGGCTCTGGTCATTTTTAGGCCGGGTAGAATCTTGCACAGTCTCAGTTGATCCAGTTGGTTTGCTTGCTCACGTGATTGGATGCAAATTTGCCTCCTATCTGGCAACCCGGGGGTCTCGGAGAATAGGGAATCATAACCCACAGGCCCAACCACAGACAGCCTTCTGGCCCGGACCAGATGTTTAAAGGAGATCACACTGGCTGTAGCATGGTTGTCGGGGGAAGCGAATATTTCGATTTAGCAGTTAGTTTCCTGAATCTCTGATGACATCATGGTCATTTTATGATTTAGAACAGCACATTTGTTCCATATAGCTCCTTTAATTTACCTTGTAGTAGCATTTTACAATGTTGTCTTATATCATTAATTTGTTGCGATGTGAAAATAAAATAAAAGAATAAAAGACTACAATATTGAGAAGGCGTTACTTGACATTTTTATTCATTCGTTTGCAACGTTTGCAGAGGGAACAAAAAAAGTGTGTTATCAAGGAAACATCTGGCCGTTTGAGTATTGATGTGGAACTGAGGTCACTGTGGCTGGAGGTCTTTGACCAATCAGGATTCATTTTGTTATGATGTGAGATTATTTAGTCTTCGAGTTATGATTTGATTTAAGATATTTTAAGTCAATGGGTTTATGAACAAAGGGCCATTTTGTTATTTTTCTGACATGTTTACTGAGAGTAGCACTGCGACACAAATAATACAAAATATATATTGGCCCATATATGGGTAGCAATATATACTGTAGTAGCTTCTGACTCCCCCTGGGGCCAAAGTACCTCGTGTTTAGTTGCTTCATGATGATGTCACAGGAAGAAGTCACCCCTCTAGCTGCATTTCTCCTTCTCTTCGTTATTACCACTTACAACCTAATGCTGAAGATGAAGTATTCAAACTGTTGCGTTAAATCAGCTATTAAACAACTTGCATCAGAAACACGTGGGTTCAACAGAACCAGACGTTGCACCTTGGTTGTCGTAGTGCTTTCAGGATAAAGGGAAACATTCTGAACCAGACAATCTAAATAAAACCCAGACTACCTGCCGCTATTGTCCTAAATACAACACATATAATAAACCGTATACTGCACAACAAATACCAATGCAAACTACCCGTGTGAAACAGAACCAGATATGACCAGTGGTTTAGAGTCCTGATGTATTGTTCAGCTGTTGATACGGACTCCGGGCCACAGGCAGAACTCAGAGGGGGGCCGGCGGGCCCATCCTCTGGATGGAGAGCCGGATCTCTTTGGTGCGTATGCCGTACACCAGGGGGTGGAGCAGCGGGGGCAGCAGGGCGAACAGGGTGGAGTTCAGGGAGTTCTCCAGCAGTGACACGCTGGCGTTCCGGTTGTAGAGCACCGAGAAGACGATGATCGCGGAGAAGTTGATGAAGATGATGAGATGAGGAGCGCAAGTGCTCAGGGCTTTCCGCTGCGAGTCCTTGGACGCCCTCCAGCTGACGGACAAGATCCTCACGTAGGAGAGCAGCACGCAGACGAAGGGGAACAGCACCAGGCTGCAGGTGATGAACAGCCCGTACGCGTTGACCAGGCCGCTCCGGACGCAGGACAGCTTGACCACCGCCAGGTTGTCGCAGAACAGCTTGTTGATGGCGAAGCGGCAGAGAGGCTGCCGGGACGTGAGGTAGACCTGCGCCGACGTCAGGACCACGGGGAACAGGTAGGCCGCGGCCAGCAGCCCCCTCACCCTGGACGGGGTGACGATGCTGTGGTACTGCAGCGGCTTGCAGATGGAGATGTAGCGGTCGTAGGCCATCACCGCCAGGATGGCGTAGGCGCACGTGGCGTACACGTTGATGAAGAGCACCTGCAGCAGACAGCCCCCGTAAGACATGAGGGGCGCGCGGGACAGCAGGCTCGCCATCACCTTGGGACACACGGCACACGAGCCCACGATGCCGTTGAGCGCTAGGTGCAGCAGGAAGGTGTACATGGGCTTGTGGAGGCTGGGGTCACGCAGGATCAGGGTGATCAGCAGAACATTGGCAAACAGAGTCAGCACGTGCAGCAGCAGGCAAAGCACGAAGAACACGTAGCTCAGCGTGCCTGGGGGGCCGTAGGCGGTCAGGGACAACACCGTATGGAGGAAGCTCTGATTCATGCTTATGAGGAGCACTTCAAAGCAATCAGTTCATCAATAAACTCCCCGACCCGGTACCACGCCTGAGGCCCATTGCCACGCTGCCCCTGGTGGAGAACACGAAAAATAGACTTATTATTATTAACCTATTATTTAGACTTAAAGGAGTTGGAGCTGTCTGTCTGCCTGTCTGTCCTGGGTAGCATCCTCTCATCTTATAGTGTGATCTTAATGTCACCTGACCACCTCTGAGCCAACATGTGCTGGTCATGTGACATAACTCACCCAACTAATGGTGACATTCTCACTGTATTAGCAGCAATGAAATGTTTCACCTTCTTATGACAAATGTACTCTTTGTAAGTCGCTTTGGATAAAAGCGTCTGCTAAATGCCCTAAATGTAAATGTAAATGTACTGAAACTCAAACGAATGAAGGGATGAACCTATCATATATATAATTAGAGAACAATTATTTATTATATTATTATATAATATTATTCCCCATGTTAGTTTTACTGGGTCTCAGCCCCAATGAAATGATCAAAGATGAGTGATGACTGTTTACTATGTTACCTGAGCTGACTGACGCCAGAGATCTAGAGATCTCGTCTGAATGACTGTCAGACTAGATCTCCCCAGAAGAGGACGTTTCAGGAGTCGTTAGACAACGGTGTGTCTGGAGATCCTGTGGAACTAGCTTGTGAGGTTCCACACATGAAGGGAACCGTGGGGCCCTAGGAGGAGAGGCCCAGAGCTCTGCCCTTGTGGCCTCAGTGAGGATGTGTAGGAGAGGCCCAGAGCTCTGCCCTTGAGTGGAGTGACTCATTTTTAAATCAGACTGAAATCAACCCAATCAATTTCTGTAGGATAAAACTTCATCCCGCCTGTGATTGAGTAAATGTTATGGTATACGGAATATACGTATTTGCTATGTTGTATGTGCTATATCATAGGTATATGGTATATATCTACGTTATACTTTTACTGTAATTCTGTACTTATTGTATTTAATTGAACTGTTTTCTTTGATTTTCCTTCCATGTTGGAACGGGCCTCGTCCAAAACATTTCCGGGGAAAAGGGAGTTGTTCTTGCGTTGTGTTGTATCTGGTTGACCTTTAACCCCCAAAGTGTCCACAGAGTACCTTCCAGTTAGGACTTCCTGCTGCGCTCACTCCTGAGGACCATCATCTCCACCACCACCCCCCCTCTCTCCGCTAATTGGCCTGGCGGTGTGTCCTTCGCAGCTGTCCGGGGGTCCGGGGCGGCCCAATGAGACCAGTCCTCGGGGGGACGCCTCCTTACATCATGCTATTAATGAGGTAAACACACCAACGTTTCTGACTTCTGACAAAGCTCTCGTCCTGACGGCAATTAGTACACATGAAGCTTGTTGTTGTATTATCAACATGCTGCAATGCACTGTCATATATTCATACAACAATAAAGTATAACATTTAACTAATGAAGTAGGACTGCCTATTCCAAAGTGCAAAAGCATTACACAGAAAATGTATTGGTACCTTGTAATTAAGACCATTATGCAAACTATGGCCTATTTAAGGTCTGTAGTCCAAGGTCTGTAGGTTCTAAATCTATGGTGAAGTATTATCTCCAAAAGTATTATCTCTGTAATAAAAAGGCACTACTGAGAAACACCAGTAAAACTCAGAATGCAGGTGTCCGGTTTATCATCAACAGAGAAACTTTGTATTTGATATGTATTTTGTTGTATATATGTATGCGTGTAGACATTGTATTTTATATGTATTTCATATGTATTTATTTGTACAGAAGTAGACTTTGGATTTAGCACAAGCATGGCATTTTCATTAACAAAAAGAAGTACAATTTGCAGACCTCCATCAAGCTACCGTGAGGTACACTAGTCTGGACCCTCTGTCACGCTGCCTGGTTGTAAGTTGCTACACATGTCTGTTGAATGTGTGCAGCATGAACATAACGACCTTGATAATCACCATTTTTTACACTGTGTTTAACAAACCTCCTCCTGCGTGTCACATTTGGCTGCCGAGGAGACGCACAGCTTAGAGCCGTTTTTATAAAACATGACACAAAGAGATCCGACCCACTCCCTACTTTTCTTGTCCAACATGAACAGAATCAAGCCTGAGTGTGTTTTCAGTTTTCAGTGTATCACAAACAAATCCACGAGTTGGTGAATGTATATTATGGTAAGATCAACCTTATTACATTCTTTCTCGGCAAAATCATTCAGTCTTTGTTGCCCCTTGAAATAAAACCATTTTTTGTATTCCCAGATGCAGTTCTAGTCTGCCAGAGGAGGGCGCCCTTCCTCCTCAGAGGTGAGCGGTTGTGTTCTGGTGGTTGTGACGTTACAACCGAAGTGTTCTGAGAAGGAGTCCAGCAGGCAGGGCAGCACCTCCTCCACCGTCACCCCTCTGCCCAGCTCCTCGCTCACTGACGTCACGCCTTTGCCCACAATGCCACAGGGAACGATGTGCGAGAACCACGACAGGTCTGTACTGACGTTGAGGGCCAAGCCGTGAGAGGTAATGTAGCGGCCGCAATGGATCCCTGGAGCAGAGAGTTTACACCTGATTAGTTAAGGGTTGAAACCAGATCAGTACAAACCTGGAGCAGACAGTTTACACCTGATTAGTTAAGAGTTGAAACCAGATCATTACAAACCTGGAGCAGAGGACACAGAGTTCACACCTGATTAGTAAGAGCTGAAACCAGATCAATAGAAACATGGAGCAGAACACACTGTTTACGCCACATTAATAAAGGTATACCTCATAGTTTAAACCAGATTAACAGGGATATGCAGCTCAGACAGCGTAATACCATGTCTGATAGCTGGGCCATTATTAGCTAAACAATCTGTTCTTAATCAAATATTGTGTTATTAGTTGATTAGTTGAAACTATTAGACATTGTGACAAGGCATCTGCCAGTCATTAGCCTGCTATGGCTATTTAATTTAAGGCATTATTAGAAAACATGAACAACATGAACAGGACTATTTTTGATCAACTGATTGATCTGTCCAGACCCTGGCTGACCACGGCTGAGAGGAGCCACAGCTGAGCCCAGCGTGGGGTCACGCTGGTTGCTCTACGCACCGATTGCACAGATCTTGTTGTCCCGGACCCACACTCCGGTGTCCGGGGAGGTCGACGCCTCGATGCCCAGTTTACTGCACAACCCGATGACGGTCCGCTCCAGCTGGCAGACATACCAGCGCACACTCTTCCTGAAGCCCCGGAGGTCCAGGACGGGGTAGCAGACCAACTGGCCCGGCCCGTGGAAGGTGATCAGCCCGCCTCGGTTCGTCCGGAAGAACTCGGCTCCCAGGAGAGACAGTCTGCGCTCCTCCTCGGCGGGGTAAGGGGCCTGGCGGATCCCGACGGTATAGACCGGCGGGTGTTCGCACACCAACAGGGCGTCGGGGGCCGAGTGGCTGGGGTCCCGGTCCCGGTGTCGCTGGACGAAGCGCTGCTGCTCCCGGAGCGCCTGGGAATAAGAGATCCGGCCCAGGCGGACGAGCTGCACCGCTGCTTTGGTGCGCTGCATGCCGGCCAGTCCGACCAGCTGCTCACTGGTACCAGCTCACTGGTTCCGACTTTATAGTCCACTTTAGGGAAGTACGCCGGTCTCACTCAGACTGTCAAAGTCACTGTTCCCAGGGTCTTATTCGTCATGTCTGAGGCGGCTGGAGCGACTGTTGTAGTAATGTGTGTTACCGCCACCTGCTGGGCGGGGGTGTGAATGATATTCCTAGATGATATGGAATAACCTTGTTTCAGTCCTCAGGGAAAATACAAAACTCTGTGCTATTGTCCTCTTCCAGGTTTAGACCATAGGCTGTATAACACAGTGTTGTTGTCCTCTTCCAGGTTTAGACCATAGGCTGTATAACACAGTGTTAACCGCTGTAGGCCTACTGCACAACATGGTTTTAACCCCACTGTTCGCAAGTGAGAAGGGCTACAATCCTCTTCATTTTCATTTATTGTTATTCTCCATTCACTGTCTTCAATTGCGCTTGCCCCGTAAAAGGTAGACACAATAAAATAAGATACTTTTTGTTAGATTTAAAGATGACTTTGTCTTGGCCCTGGAGACCACTGTTGTTAAACCAGTCGCGTGTCGCCCCCTGGCGTCTGGCCACCGAAAAACATCAACAACCCTAAAACTCACCAAGAAAAACAACCATTTCTCCACTAAAGAAGATATTAAATGATGATTTAAATAAAACCACTCCGTTCAGCCATTCTACCCTTCACCTCCAGACTGTTGGATGCTGCAGTGTAACCCCACGGAAGCTCATGGAGGGCTAAACTGTTTGATTTTCATCTCAAAGTGAAAACTAATCCGCTGGGCATGAGGCCTTATGACCATAATAATGAGGTTAGATTAGAGGATAAACTTCTCTGGGGCAGTCGAGAGAACACAGGTGACACACACACACACACACACACACACACACACACACACACACACACACACACACACACACACTATTAACAGTAATTATAAAATATAGTCCTCTAGTACATTTAGATAAAGGAGTGGACTGCGGACGGGGTGCGCTCGGCCTGGCCGCCTCAGCGGAAGTGCAGTGTGTGTGTGTATGTGTATGTGGAGGGGGGGTGGGGGGTATGCCGACGGGGGGCGGGGTTGTTTGTTTTCAAACTGAACCAGAAGGAAAAGAGCAGCGAAGATGGCGGCCGCGGCGTCCGCCCAGCGTCCCGCTGAAGTGGAGGAGCTGTGCCCGGGCAGTGGCCCCCTGCTCCGGCTCAGATCCGCGTCCAACCCGCAGCCTCGGGCCCCCGCGGGGGAGTTGAAGTGCCCGGCGGGGTGCGGGGGAGACCTGACCGGCCCGGGGCCCGTCGCCCTGCCCGGCCCGGGGACCGTCGTCCTACCCTGCTGCGGACACTCCGCCTGCCTCCGCTGCTTCCAGCGCCCGCAGAGCTGTCCGCGCTGCCGGCTGCGGGGCTCTTGCAGGCGGCTGGGCAGCGAGACGGGCCCGGTTGCGGTGGCGGACCCAGACCCCCGGGAGCAGAGCAGGAGGAGCTGTCCGGAGCGGTGCAGGAACAGACTGGACCGGAGGAACTGCGACTCGCGGAAAGGTTGGTTGCTAGTTCTTATTTTAATGTGTTTGTTGACTTCCATACGTGGGATACCGAGAAGGAGAGTTTGTGTTTTACGTCCTCATCACGGAAGAAGTGCTCTTAAAATAAATTGGCACTTGGGTTAGTAAAGTTCGAGGTTTTCAAAGGACCCCTGGCTCCATTGGGAGAACCTTCTGAACCAACCCGCCAGAACCACCCGGCCCTCCGGCACAGACCCCGTGCAGCCCCCCCCCCTACCCCGGCCTGCGGTCGTTGGGTTTCATTAGACATAAAGCCCGTGATGTCCCCCTGGTTGGATCTCACGTTGGTTTTGCAGGTCTTGGGAACTTGTCCGGACTTGTTCCCACAGCTTCATCTCAGTTGTCAGGGCTTTATCTTTATCTGGGGAGCTGGGCTCCAACTGTTGTAATAGTACGAAATAGTTTACTTTACCTTTTTACATTAATTAATGTAATCGTGACATCAAAAAGTGGAAAACTCACCATTGTAACATTTAAATATTAAGAGCAACAACTCAGCATCTGCATATAGATGGCTACAAAATATCAGCTCCTGATCAGACAAAAGCTCATGTTTGATGGTATGTTAATATAGTGTGGTTGAAGGTATGGTGGGTCTTATTTAGTTAATGGTTTGGTTGTTGCTGATGGTGTTCTAGCTGAAAGTCTGGTCTTCTAGCTGAAGGTCTGGTTCTGTATGGTGTTCTAGATGACCGTAGTTGTGGTCCAGACAGTTCCACCCTGATCTTCTAGATAATATAGTATGGTACGATGGTTGTGGTTGGGGGTATGGCAGTTGATGATCTGGTGGTTGTTGGTTTGTTCTGGCTGACTGTGGTTGTCCTCTTCAGATGGCTCTGTCCCAGTGCCCCAGGCCTCTTGGTGTGGAGGGCTGTTGTCCGATCAGCAGTCCAAGGTCAAGGTGAGTCTGCCAGGAGTGCGGCTGGTTCTGAGATAACCCCCCCCATCTGGCACCAGCGCTCAGTCACTCTGACCCTCTGGACCAGGTCCATGGCCATTACTGACACAGAGTTACAATTACAGAGCTACAACCTCACCCATACCGTCCATGACCATACACACGCGTCACTGCGCCAAGCGCTGACACGTCCCAGACTAAACGTGGACGCAGGCTGGTTTGTTTTCCCAGCCCAGGTTAACGGTGACGTGGTCTGTTAAGACCGTGTTGACACTCTGCTCGGACGGGGAGACCGAGGTTAGAGTTGTTGAATGTGAAGGCGTGCTGCCCCGGCGACCAGGCGCTGATGACTTCCTGTGTTCCAGGTGAAGACGGTTCTCTCGGACTCCGAGAACGAGGAGCCCATCGGGAAGCGGACCAGGAACGTCTCGGGAACGTTCAGGAAATGCAAAACACCGTCCGCTTTCAGAGAGTACGAAATACTATTTATATATAGTACAACACTTTGTGTAAAGTAATATATACAGTATATATAGTAGAACACGTATAAAGTAATATTTATATATAGTACAACATGTTGTATACAGGAATATTTATGTATAGTAAGACATGTTTTATGAAATTGTATTTATGATTAGTAGTACAATAATATTTATATATAGTAGAGCACGTGGATAAAATTGATATCTTCTAGGTAACATGTTTTTTTACTGTTAGGTAACATGTTTGTGCTGTTGGGTAACATGTTTGTACTGCTAGGTAGCATGGTTGTACTGACTGACATGGCTGTCTCTCCACAGCGCCTCCCAGAGGAGCCAGAGCTGTACTGCTTCAGTGGAGGGAGGAGGGAAGCGAAGGTTCCTCCCCCAGTCGTCCATGATGGACGTGGTGAGTCTGAAGTGTTCACCTCTGGCAGAGTTAGCTTCCACTGCTGGTTGTGCTGGGCGGCTCCCAGTCGAACCAGCAGCCGGCCGGTGCATAAGGTGTGTGGTTGTTGTGCTTGCAGGCCGGGGCGAGACACAGCTTCGCTGCGGGCATCCTGCTGTCGTCCGAGAACAGCCCTGCGGTCTCCTCCCCCATCAGCACCGACCGCAGGCTGGCCTGGCGCGGCCTGATGACCTCGTTCCCGCCCCCCGCGCGGCCCGAGCGCTCCGTCAGCCCGGAGAGCAACGACAGCATCTCCGAGGAGCTGAACCACTTCAAGCCCATCGTGTGCTCCCCCTGCACCCCGCCCAAGCGCCTGGCCGACGGGCGCCTCCTGGAGCCGGTCATCGTCAAGTCCACTCCCCGGAACCTGCTGCGGGGTCTGCAGAGCCCCACCAGCTACCAGGCCAGCCCCGCCGTGCTGCTCAAGTGGCGGCAGATTGAGCTGGACCGCCAGAGCCTCAAGGTGACCTCCAAAGCCACGCTGACCGGCAGCCCGCTGGGCCCGGAGCTCCGGGCGGGGCCGGGGAAGGAGGAGCCGACCGCCAAGGCGCGCCCCTCCCCCGAGGGAGCGTTCTCGCTGCGCACGCGGCGCCGGGTGTTCGGGCTGGCCGGAGACGCGGGCGACTTTAGCAAGGCGACCGCGGAGGTCTGTGTTGCCGCTCGGCGCCACAACGGCGAGGGCCGCGTGGCGGCGGACGTGGCCCACCGTAGCGCCCCCCCGTCGGGCCCCTCGGTCACGGGGACCTCAAGGACCCCCGTCTCCAAAGAGCTGCCTGGGAACAAGATGCAGAACCACCCTACCTCAAGGAAAGGCAAACGCAGTCAGAAAACCAAACACCTGGAGACCCAGAAGCAGGCGGGCGGGGGCAAGAGGGCCAGGGTCCTGCCGCGGTCGTCTCCCGGGACCCCCTTCCCCCGGGTCCCGCAAGACCCGAAGGACCGGGTGCTGGCCCTGAAACGCCACACCCCCCTGGACTCTGAGAACCAGCCGGCCGGGAAGTCGCGCGCTCCGCGGTACCTCCTGCGGTCCCGCGCGGTGAAGCAGAGCCCCAGGCGCCAAAGCCCCCGGAAACCAAAGCGGCTCTCGAGAAAGTGTTAGCTCTCCGACGGTAACTCTTTGGAACATTGAGTCACATCAGCTGCATCTGAGGACACGGGGGGACGACGGCGGCAGCTAGCTGCTAGGCTAGCGGCCAGGACCTTGTAGCCGTGATGCATTGCTTCCCGACAGACCCTTACCGGGAACAGGCTCGGAGCTTGTGTGCCAACATTAGCGCTAGTGTTAATACGACGTCAGAAACCAGCGGTGTGGCTAACTAGACTAGCATAGCACTACAGTATCTACGCTCCCAGTGTAACCTTGGCCAAACCAGTCCCAGCATAGTTTAACATAGGCATGCAAGTGCCAGCCTAGCCTAACAAAGCCAAAACTAGACCCAGCAAAGCACAACCTAGTATTATCAAGCAAGTCTTGTGCCGTGTTGAATGGGTCCACTAACGCCCTACGTAGGACCGCGTTCACACTGAAAGCAAAAGTAGCCCAGATGTGTCTTTTGCTCGCACCATGATTCGTACCAGATTTCTTAACAGTGTGAACAGCACAAATCGCATGGAGTCGTCTGATCTTTTCGGTTAAAAGATTCCATGAGACGTTCCCATGTGGCCCATAACCACAGACGGGTCTGAGTGGTTGGCAGGGCATCCTCCAGAGTCCTCGCAATTCATGCAACGTTTGCGTTCCTGTCCTGACACCACCGTCCTGGCTCTGACGCCGGTGCAGAAGGTGCATCCACTGCTCCTCAGAAAGCTGTCGTCATCACCTGCCCGCGAGTCAGCTGGCTTCCACGTCGACTTCTAAAGCGCGACAGCGCGGACTCCACTGGCCTCCAGGTTGACTTCCATGGGCTGCGTGTAGTGCTTCGCTCGCATGGGCCCCGCCGGTCAGCTCCGGACTGTGACGTTGGAATCTGATATCGAGACACATGTTAAAACGTGAACAGCCAAACGACCTTCAGATCTGAGTAAAAGAAATCTGAATTGAGCTCAAAGGCTCATAATGTGAATGAAGCCTAAGTGCACTCACTTGTTCGATCATTCCCTAATCCCTATAAAGTGTACTCCTCTATTGGATGAATCCAACTGAAAATAACTTTGATCAAGCTTGTGTTTGATCACATAAAACCATAAACTGATATTCCAGTGTCTGGGCACCATTTTGCAATCAAACAGTGTTTACAATCAATGTATAGTAGTTAAAGTGTTTAAGGGGGTAAATTGACCTCAAATAGAACTCTAGTTCGTTGTCGCCATCTAGTGGCCATATGTTGCAGTTGCGGTTATTTGGCTTGGTGTCGTTGATTTCTTTTCGCCCTGACCTTTCAAGAGAGGGGTCAAGTATCGGCATTGAACAATGGGTTCTCGAGATATCTCCCTGTTTATGTCTCATCAAGTTTTATATGTCAATTTGCATTGGTCTGCAATGGATTTATTGAATTTATTTGGAGATTTCGACTAAGCCTACCTCTACTAAAACCTCTGTTTGCTCTGCTTCACTTTATTGGTGTTGACCCAGGTACTGATCAGATGTTGTGCTCTGGCCCTAGACTACTATAGGGCTACCAGCTAATAATGCACTAGGTGGTATTCAATCTAAAACATGACATTTATTTCAGGCGTCTTCCACTTCCACATCTTCCACTCATGCAGTGTTCTAGCGTTAGTCACTCTGACCAAGTAGTGTCCATTGATTATTTCGCTTGCACAACAATCTCACAGCTGTTATCTTCCTGTTGGTACCAAGATTCCATATGATAGCCCTTGCAGTTGTGGACTCTACCTTGGCTATGTCATTTTCAGAAAAAAAAATCAGTGATGAAGAGATTGATACCGATATTGCACCATATTATGCACACTATATCCCATGATGCGTTGCGGTTTTCACCATCATCGGATTCATCCAATAGAGATGGTTGCCATACGGATCCCTTGTGGAAATGAGCTGTCCTGGGCTGGCCTCAGACCTCTAGCTGACCTCGGGATTAGTTTTCCGTCAGCTTTTCATTTGGCTGGGGAAACGCTGCCTTGCTTATGACATCATTCTTGCACATTGTTATCATGTAAAATGAATGCTTCCTGACGCTCCCTGTGGAGCCCATGAAGCTGCATTTCCAGTGAGGCTCACAGAAGTGGCACCGCCCAATGCGTTACCGTGTTTCCAGCATGTCGCTTATGTCCAAGTTCCGCGGACTTGCTCCCTAAATGGTTCTCTGCTGTCCACGAAATGGGGATTAGGGAACGCAAGTGAACCCATTTTAACACGGCACCAGTCTTGCTGAGTCTAGCCCAAGTTTAGCCTAGCCAGACCCAGTGTAATGTAGCCTAGCCTAGCCTAACCAGACCCAGTGTAGCATAGCCGAGCGTAGCCAGACCTGATGTAGCCCATCCAGACCCAGTGTTGCTTAGCCTAGCCAGACCCGGGCGTACCCTAGCCAGCCTGTCTCTGTGTGGAGTTGTACAATGTGGGTGTACTGTCTGCTACTCTATGCTAATTGACATGCATTATATGTCATCAGTACATATTCTGGTATGTCATCAGTACATAAACTGGTATGTTATCAGTATTTATACTGGTATCTTATCAGTATATATACTGGTATGTTATCAGTATATATGCTGGTATACAGTATATACAAATGGACACACCCCTGGCAAATGTTATTTATTGGTCTAAAAATCAACATGTGATTCAATGTTCTACATGAAACAGAATTGTGATGTTTCATTAAATGAACTTTAGCAATAGGACATTTTCTGAAAAAGGGCTATTTTTTATTGTATAATCACATTATTTTGAATTATTGTTGAACTGTGTTCTTAAATGTATGCCAAACTAGCTTAAACCTTGACCTCTTTCTTATGCAAAATCTATCCAGAATGTAGCAGCAGCTGATTGTGTGATACAGACAGCAGTGCTGGCTCACCAGGCCCCGCACAGCGCGCTCCTCTCATAGCTATGCCCCGACGCTTGTATTCACACAATAAACACCAGCTGTCATTCTTTTGAGTTTCCTTTGAGTTACCATCCTGTTAGGGATAATGAACGCTCTGTAATAAAACACTACAACTATACTGTTTATATCACAATTATGCAAAATGCATCACAAAATGATTAAATACATCATATATTCGGGTAACGTAACACGTCAGTATTTTGCAATAAAAGTGCAATAAGAATCTTGTACGATTCTTTTCTAATTCTCTATCTCATGTACATTGAATATGCCATTTCTGTTAGGATCTCCAACTACAGACCTCCCAGCTCAGGCCCCAGTTCTGTGAGCCAACTGGGTTAGTATTAGGATCCTGACAAATAAAGTACATCACTTCCTTTACTACAGTAAAGTCACTAAAAGGTGCGTATGGTCACCTTTCTTAAAGGGCCTCTATTTTACCACCAGGTGTGAGTGAATTTTCCATTACAAGCGTTTCTAAATCCACCCTGTCCTGTGACTTTGTGACATCACAAGTGGGAGTGACCACTAGATGTTTGCTGATGAGTCTACCAGTGGGTACAATCCACTGGGTAGGCTGGTAGAGTGATCCAGCATACACTTGCATGGACACTGGCCCCTGTGATCGCCCAGTCACAGTGGCAATTGAGCCAATCAATTTAATGGCTAATCACTCACACCTGGTGGTCAATCAGGGGTCTTTTAGCAGGTTCCCTTGTTGTGTAGGAGTGGAAGGCCCCGTTTACACAAAGGGAAGACGCAGATATTTCCCTGTGGTTTGGCCTCATTTACACAAAAATGCAGTTTTTATCGCAGAAAACGATTATTTCTAAAAACTCCGGCCAAAGTGGACATTTTGGATAACGGCGGTTGTGTGTTGTGTCAATTGGGAGAAACAGGGTTTTAGGTTCTCAAACGTCACATTATGCGCCAGAAAATGCTTAATGTCATGTTAGTGCCCTATGTTTACAGTTTGTTTGGCTATTTATGCGGGTGGATGTAAATGACAACTTTTTTGAAAACGATGTTGTGTGCACGATGTTATTATTGAAAACGGTGG
>OMKI01001305.1:6148-17922 GCA_900302315.1 Phycis blennoides
AGGGGAAAAAAAAAAAAAAAAAGAAAAAGGGGTGGGGGGGGGGGGGGGGGGGGGTCAACGATTGAAATGATAATGAGGTTTCCTCGTGGAGCGAGCGAAAGGAAGGGATAATAAAATATTGGTGTTTATGATAAACGACACATGAAACGATGTGCTGTGGGAGCCGTTCCGCATTGTCCTCCGTCCGTGTTCGCGAAGCGTGGAGACGTATTGCCAGCCTAACGCAATAGCCGGCTAACGCAATAGGCGCGCAACGCTAAAAGCTGCCATGATGATTTGATGCTGTTACCGGGGAGCGCACACACAACGTACATATGCTATCTACACAACACATATGAAAGAGATAAATGTATAGGATGTAGAGGATGTACAGCCAGAGAGAACAAATATATATATGAATCTATAAATCAGATTAGAACAGTGTTTTTCCACCTGAGGGTACTACATTCTATTTTATTCTTGAACAGATTTACAATAATAAAAACTGCATATGCTGTAGATAATTGAAAATCAATATATTATAAATATCTTTCAGTAAACATAGCACTATGGCTTGTTGTTGTTTCGAAACATCGTGTTGCTTTGAGCATCCCGTCACATGTTTTCCATTGTAATGTCGATGGATGTTTAGTGTTAATTTGTGCTTGCTAAATGCACACACTAGGAGCACACACACACACAACGCCGCTGACTTTGCCCACTGTTTCTCACCGGCCACGGCCCTCCTGCAGTCTTACTGTGTGCAAAGGGAGGGGAGCTGGCATTCTTTGCTCGGTCACTACATCTGTCTATCTGGTCTATCCGTCTTTTTTTTTTTTTCACCGCTTGCATATGAGGTCTTGACGGCAGCTCAGCGGCACGCCTGAAGTCAGGCGGGGAACCACCCTTAACACCCCGGATTCACTTGTTTGAAAAAGGACGTGACGGACAAGGCTGGCGCGACGGTCTTCGATCCCTGGCGGGTCGCCCCGCTCTCTCTCTCGCTTGGCTCCGACTGGGAACCCTGCGGTGAATGTTGTCAGGCGCGTCGCATGTTCACGAGATGATGATTCACCATGCCGCCAGGCAAGGTGAATCAGTGCAATACAATGTGAGCGCGCACTGTGCGTGTGTGTGAATGAATCACAGGACACATGAATCACTACGACGGCAACCCACGGACCTGGTTCCCATGTCCTTCCTGCGCACCGAGTGCCCCATTCAGGAGGGGGGGGGGGCTTCTTGGGCTGTGCAGACGTTGACATAATGCACCATCAGCGCACAAGTGACACAATCACGTCGCTTAAAAATGAAGCCGACACTATTCGGTTTGGCATTGTTTCACGGGTCAAAGGTTCATTCATAAAAGCACGCTGTGAAATACCTGTTTCCAAAAAGACCCAAAATCAGACTAAAGTACACCTTTTTTTGCTCAACTTCCATAATTCTGCATCGTATATCTTGTCTGTTTCCAAAAATAAAATAAAAAGTGTGACCAATCTCTAGGTTGTGATGTCACAACTCCAGTAGTCCAACCACATGTGCAGTTAAATCATCCAGTGAGGGGCCAGGGCTCTGCACTGTATCTAAAGGAGCCCCTCATAATTCACAAATTATGGGATTTTTGTAGCGGTGAGTACATCCTGTCAAATACATAGTGATTGAGGCTACATTTTGTCTCCATGTGATTCTAGAACATTCTATGTCCAAAATTTGACAAAAGCTGAAAAAATAAGAGCTGAAGACATCTTACAAGAAGGGCCTGAGCCGCCTTTACTTCCTGAGGAGGCTCAGGTCCTTCAATGTCTGCAAACAAGATGTTGCAGATGTTTCATCAGTCTGTTGTGGTGAGTACCATCTTCTTTGCGGTGGCGTCCTGGGGTGCGGGCATCAAAACGAAGGACGCCAACAGACTGAACAAACTCATTAAGAAGGCCGAGTCTGTTGTTGGCTCTAAGCTTGTCACCGTGGAGGAGGTGGTGGAGGAGAGGATGCTGGCAAAACTGCTGGCAATCATGGACAATCCCTCCCACCCCTCCACACCACACTGGACAAGCTGAAGAGCAGCTTCAGCAACAGACTCATTCAACCCCGCTGCAAGAAGGAATGATACAGAAAATCGTTCCTCCCCACTGCAATAAGACTTTACAACTCATCTGCCTCTGTCAGATCCACCATCACAGAACTGGATTAAATCAACTCGTCACTGCTGTATTGTATTTTTACAATTCTCTATCGTCTACAACACTGCATTTTTTTTATTAATTTTATTTATATTTTTTGTATTGTATTTATATTTATATGTACCCTGGCTGCTATGGCGACCCAATTTCCGTTAGGGGATTAATAAAGTTTTTTCTTATCTTATCTTATCTTATCTGTAATTTTCCTTGAGGTTATTAAATACAGAGGACAATGCATTACATCTAAAACTGAGTTGGTTTAAAGCACTCAAGGCTATGGATCCAACGTGACCCCTGAGAGTTCACCCCTGAGAGTTCACTGGGCCAGGGGGAGGGGCCAGACATAAATGTCATTTTAACTTGCAGTAAGGGAGAATCCTTTCCTCACATGGCCATACCATTAACATCCTGCTTCTCTGCTCCCACGGATTCCAAATTCACAGCCAGAGAGGCATCGACCACGCTTTGGACACTGTCTCTCCTTCTCTCACTCTCACTCTCTCACTCTCTCATTCTCTCTCTCTCTCTCTCTCCCCCCTTTTCACCCCTCCTTACGTGCGGTCACACGCAAACACTCACGCACACGAGAGTTTGAGCGTCGGTCTGAAAACCTTAAGTTCCCACCTTCCCTCCAGCAGAGGAGTGGGAGGTGAGCCCAATGCTACCTCCACGATGTCATGAATAGTAGAGGTTTCTGCTTTCTGCTTCCTACTGGTCTGCGCCAGCAGGTTTGTGCAAGACGCGTGAAGAATGCGTGGCTCCGTGTGCGGAGCCACGCATTTCTTCCCCCTTGTATGCAAATGAAGACTTGTTATAAATGTTTGAAGTTTGAATTATCAAAAAAATAAAAAATTAAAATTAAAAAAATAAAAAAAAAAAATAATAATAATAATAATAATAATAATAATAATAAATAATAATAATAAAACAATTATATATATATATATATATGGTGGTGACAGTTTCAGCGGAACAAAGTCATTGAGATGCGGGCCCTGTCATGTTGACACCAGATGTTCGTAAGGTGCCATCGCGTAATTGAAAGCGTGTGGTCAAATAAATCATGACTAGGGCTTGTCTCGCTCTTTATCTGTTGTTGCAGACGTCATTATCACGAAACGTCAAAAAACAAGTACAACAAAAAAATAACCCCCGGTAGGCACCCCCGGAGCGGCAGCGCAGGCCCCCTTCGACGACTTGAATCGACTTGGTTTATGATGAAGTTGATAATGAGACACAAATGAGATCTTTTTTTTGTGGCCAAGAGATAGGGAGATCTACAGATCTACACTGAGGTTAATAAAACTTAAAAATAATACACTTTCTAAAGGTTTAAGGCTAAAACCTATCCATAATTGCTCCGCAATGACAATAGAGATATAGCCTAGATAATCACTAGATAATCAACAATAAATAAGTAGGCATATTTCAAACGCATCGATAGCCCAACATAGAAGGAAAAATGGCTGATGGCCATATTTGTGTGAGCCTAAATATATATAAATGAGCCTATAGGCAATATATAGCCTACAATATTAATGTAGGCCAATATAAAAATAAGAATATAAGAATATCAAATATATACAACACTGTCTTCAAGTTGGAGCTCATATAGGCCTATTACCAAGATGGGTTGTGATCTTTTGCGCGTTAAGATAATCTATAAACCAAACTGTTGTGCCGCAGAAAAGTGTTCCTCACTTCAGCCTCAAGACTAATGAGATATATGTGGGTACAGGCGAGGAACCCTGCAATACAACACATGTCCTCACAAATACACCTAAAGCTGCCGATAATCCTGAAAAGTCAGGATCCCAGAGAGACGCAGACAGTGGTCGGTACACCTTGCCTCGTTTACGGAGTGCAACACACAGCGGAGGATGCGAAGTAAAATCCCCATTGCTCCGATATGAGGCAGGGGAATGACGTGAATCCTTCTATAAGACAGCAGGAGAAGTATCTACCAACGGTGACTTGTAGGTTGTAGCTCACATAATGTTAATCAGAAACGCACAGTGAGTCCATGTAGTCCAAATCAGTGTGTATGACCAACGATCAAAGACGAACGCGCACCATGCAATACCCCTTAAAAGCGTTTATCTTGTATTACAAAATACTTCATGTCCACACACACACACACACGCGCGCGCGCGCACACACACACACACACACACACACACACACACACACACACACACACACACACACAGCCACAGCCGCCACCAACAGACCAGCCCGCTTCTGCGGCGCGAGAAAGCGATATCAGACACAAACATAGAGATCAGTGTGAAGTGTTCATCCTCACAGTCTTCCACTTACTTTTGACTTCTTCATATGGAACGGGAGGAGTAAATCCAATGTATGCGAAAGCCTATTTTATTTTACTTCTACGGTGAGGAAAGAGGCTCTCGTCATCCCGCGTGCACATATCCAATGCCTAAGTTAGTAATCCCAGCAGAAAGAAATCCCCCCGAAATGTTTGCAACTACTGGCTTACTGCTGCAGGGTATCCGGAGACCATAGAGGCTATTACGACTATTACATCGGATCCTTGCACGCACACACACACACACACACAATGCACACACACGGTACGCTCGCCACCACGTCGGAGGACGCAATGAGACGCAGGTCAGCGCGAACAAGTTTGAGATGCGCTTTAGGACGGCCCTTTATCTGAATGCGTAACAAGCCGCTTGGAGTGCCGCCCTCTCCCTGCGCGTCCTGCAGCCGCCTCCCCCGTCCCCAGGCGGACAGTGGCGACCGGCTGCTCCAACACGTTGTTTTAAGCATTCGGTTCGGATTGAAGATCCAAGTCTTAAGTTTTTCAAGTTTTTTTTTTTAAGTATGCATGGGGGGTCCTCCCCTCTCCTGCGCACAAATACGGGGGTTCTTCTCTGTTGAAATAGTTGTTGTATATATCTGCACGCAATTTTTTTTCTTTTCGACCGCTTGCTCAACCGTAACAAACGTTTTTCCTTGATTCATTTGCCAAGACAACACGGAAGGTGTGTCACGGAATATGGACTATGGAATGGCTGTCATGCACTGCTCTAGGAAATACGCTCGCAAACTCTATCGATTTGTCCGTTTTCTAGAAGTTGCAGGACAATGCTGCTACATTATGTCTTTACAATGTATGTGCATCCAAGTCCAAGTCACTCGCATGCTTCTTGTCTCTTTAAATATCATGTGTCATGCACTTTTACTTCGTTATTTCGCCCATTCATAAAGGCACAACGCATTCCTGTACACTCTACGCGTTACTACATTTCTACGTGGGCAGATAATCAGGTGCTTTACGTGCCACACCATGGCACACAGTATGCAACGTTTATTGAATGACTTAACAGGCCGCGACAAGTAAAAGTAAACAACATGGAACTTTGCTTTCATTCTTGCAATTTCGACGTTGGCAACAATCGGTCACATCACATGTACAAGAGGCGCGTATTTTCACCATCGAAATTCTCCCGAATCAAATCATTGTGCTGCGGAAACCCCAGGTGTGTTATCCGTAGACCAAACACAAATATGGACATGGCGCCTACACGTTTTCATCATAATGAAACACCAGTCAGACACACACACACACACACACACACACACGCACACACACACACGCACACATTTCCGTTTTTTCGGAACCAATACTAGGGCGCACCATTCCATGAGGTCTCTCATTCCCTTCCCAACCAAATGCACCTGCAGGAGACTCTCCGAGCAACAAGTTTACTTAAACATGATCAATCTATCAACGGGTCACGTAAATAGTAAAGCATCCCATGCCTGCCATTTATGAAAGGATAATGCGCGTAATTGGTGGAATGGCTGAATGCTTGTGAATCATTGATCGGATGCCGACAAACAGGAATAACTTGTTTAATCAGGCAGAGCAGGAAATACGGAAAGCAATAAATGGCCACTCCCATGTTTGAACAACGAAAGGCTAAACTACAGTGCGCAAAAAAAAAAAAACATGTGGTCCTAAAATGATCCAAATCATAAAACGTGCGTCCCATGGGAAGCGGTGCAACTTTCCATATCAAAGAGGCACAGTGCTTTGGCAGGAAAACGAAGGGCGCCGCCAGTTAACAATTAACAAGAACAGCGCCTATGAATTAATCCTTGGCCAACTATCCGCTTTACCATTCTTAATAGTTATTAGACATTTCTCTTCCATATTTAATGATTGGGCATAGCAGAACTTGGATTTCGGGGTATTTTGATTAAAGTGACGCAGAGGAAAATCGTATTGGCCTGTATAAACAGAGATATTTGGCACCAGAATTGAATGTCCCTAGGCATGCTTTGTCAAAACAGAACGTTTAATCTCCTAATGTTCCCATAAACTAAACGACCTGCCTACTACTACATAGTAATATTTGTCGATACTACATTGATAAATACATATTTTAGAAATGATTGATCACAGCTATGACTTCAAAAAGCTCAGGTATCTCCCAGGTTTCCTGCTATCGTTCTCCTTACTGTTAGTGCCGGGGCAGCGTTGTGCAACCGGAGAATCAGATCAGCATCTATCAGGTCCGTTACCTGATGGATGTGCTCCGAGCGGGTTCCCGCGGTTCCCCAACCCCAAACACGCCCGTTTTCATCAAGAGAGCTTCAAACCGTGACCTGCCTGTGACCTCACCCGTGTCTACTTTCCCCACCAGGCTGGAGGTAATGTCAGGGTGGAGTTTTACAAGCAGCCTCCTTGTAATTTGTTACTCTGATCTCACTGCCCACTTTCACCTCGTCTTGTTATGGCATGCGAAGTGCTCTTCCACGGTCCCATGCTTGTGTTTACACTGCTCATCGTAATGTACACACCGTGGTGGATTCCCACTGCGCAAGTCGGCCTACTGCGGTCTGGGCAATGAAGCGCATGCCGCAGCATTACACGCCAGGAACCATAATCCTCATTGTTGGGATTATATGCATTCATCTTCTAACATGCACTTAGAACCCCTGCTTTGCTTCCTGTTTAAACAACACGGTATTGTTGTATTGGTAGGATTACCTTGCATTACAGCCACTTATCCCAGAATAGCCACAACCCGACTGAACATTGTTGGGGTGTACATTGGCAAGACAAGAGATTGGTTGTTAACAAAGGCGTCTGTGAATCCACCGCCCTCACACCTCCACACACACACACACACACACACACACACACCTCAAACTGAGCAAAGTGCAGCCCCGGGGGGGGGGGGGGGGGAGAACTAAGCCGTCCCGGGTTGAATAGGCAACATTTCTGTTGCGGTTCCTTCTAAGTCAGCATAGTTGAGGAGCTCCCGAGCACAGTCCTAAAGCTCTCTCTCTCTCTCTCTCTCTCTCCCTCTCGACCGCTCTCTCTCCCTCGCGGCCGGTTTAGAAGATTAACAGTTTGGGGCCAGAGCGTGTCCTGGATGTAATCCAGGTGTGACGCTGTACACCTGCGCCAGGTTGTCAACAGGACCGTAACAGCTATTGACTCTCAGTCCGCTGTAGCCAAAAAAAAAATCAGCGGACTTGTCTATGTGTGTGTGTGTGTGTGTGTGTGTGTGTGTGTGTGTGTGTGTGTGTGTGTGTGTGTGTCTCTGTGTGTGTGTGTTTTGTTTGTTTTACTCTTAACTGAAGCATTTCAGATTCACTCCATTTATTGACCGTTCGCAGAACATTCAATCTTTGGCCCAAAAAATATTGTCACTGGATTTGAATATGAAAACAAAAACAACCATTAATTTCTAAAGTTTTCAGGGTTGAATGTTATCTATAACTCTTTAATGTATTCAATATCACAGCAGTCATGATGACAACCCAGGTCAAAGGGAATCAGCACAGGCCTGGATCCGTTCCCTTCAACGGTGGAACATCAGTAGCCGTCACGGGCATTGAATCATTTTTCTTGTTGATTGTGTTTACAGATGTGAGGCTGATAATGCAGTGCAGCTCCTCTCTTTACCTTTACACCAGTAGTCATCCGCCACCGGCTGTGCGCTTTTGATATGGATCTCATTCGGTACGGTTGGAATGGGATTTTCAATTTGTTTCGCCACCAGTGTTCACTCTCCAGAGGGCCGTTGAGTTATTTTTTTTCCTTTGTAAATATCGACCACCGCTACGTCACTCATGAACATCCGTTACGTCTCGCGCATGTGTGAACTCATTAGCGTGTTTTAAATACATACCCCGGTACAACTGATGGCGTAGGCCTACAAGTGGGGGGCGATTCATAACCCACATACGCTGTATGCTTGCAGGTATCTGCACGCAAGCACAGAGGCACGAACATACCTTTTCAGTCATTAACCATTAATTGACATTAGTTAATGCAGTAATACACATTATTATATAACACTGGCATGGGGGAGAGTGGGTTATGGGAAACCCTATAAATTATAGTTATACTGAATAGTCAGGATGAAGAATACTAACTCGGTTAACATGAACACCGTTAGTGATGAACTGTTAGCTAATGCTTATCACCGCATTAACTCATATCAACGCATTTGAATTTACGTAACCCTGTTGTAAAGTCGTAACGCAATGCTTTCTCTTGAAAACAGCCACCCGACGGAGAGTCGGAGAAAAGGCTTCACTTGCAACTGGGGAAGCGACGCGCGAGAGCCCTGAAGGGAGGCCGACGGAGGCCGACGGAGGCTGACGGAGGCGGAGAACGCAGCGGGGAGGCGCGGCCACATGACCAACGCGTGGCCCGGCTGGGAGACGATGGGACACCCGAGCAGCCGACCGGTCTGCACGTCGGGGTTATACCGAAGACCCCCGGGTTCAGTGTGGACATCGTCTCAGTCAAGATGTAAAACAGCCCTGACTTTTGTTTGGCTCACCGCCGCTCGTGGGGTAGATGTGTTCAGAAAGTGGGCAGATGGCCATCAATCAGACAGACAGACAGACAGACAGACAGACAGACAGACAGACAGAAATACTTTAATGATCCCTGAGGGAAATTGCATTTGTTGCATCCGACATTCTTTATATCCCAAATGAGTGTTTAGCAGCGCCAATAGCTGTATCTTAGTTGTTTTTACATACGAACTGCCCCGGCTGGGTAGTTTTCTCCCAAAAAAAATCCACAAATTAACTAGCTAGAAATCCACTGGCTTGGTTTCTGTGTTTACACACTGCTGTGCGTGCTCACAGACTTACAGACCGAGGAGTGCAGTTAGAATTCAGTGTGAAGACAGTGGCTGCGCGTGAGGCAGTGTGATGATTCTGAAGCCCTCACTTCCGAATCAGAGTGCTCAGTTCCCGGGTGAAAGATTGGCTGTGAATCGAAACTGGTAACTGAAAAACAAATGTAGTTTTTTCCCCACTGAGCCAGTCTATTGCGATCGGTGGGTCGAAGCGACACAAAATCCACGGTTTGATCCTAAATTCACCACCGTGCTCAAGAATGTGCACGAATGCTAACAGCTCGCCTCTCAGTCCTCAGGCTGGGAACATGGGCCGCGACATGCAAACACAGAATGCTTATGCTATTGAAATTTTCAGAATTCAGAAGAATTGCAAGAAGAACTACTTGCCTAAAACGTACCCGCTTAGCTCAGCAGAAATCTTTTTTACCGTGCGCCTCGATCTCTAAGTCCAAGAGCATGCGCAGTGGCGTAAAAACTGAAATTAGCTAATTAGTATGTTTGTTAGCCCTCAAGGTTTGAGAAGTACGTGAAAGGACGTGTTGCAAAGAATGTCAACAAATGGAGGAATCCAGCGTTGCACATCCCTTACTCAGTGTGCTCCTTATCAGGGTGTGGATCATGGCCTGGAGCAAACACAGCTGGCATCAGACCCAGGGCTGGGTGGTGCTGGTGCATCCCAGGAGTGCATTTGCTACTCACACACCAGCTATGCTCAGAGTTTATTTTGAAATAACTAATTGGCTGTGAAATTTGACAGTTGAAACTGTAACAAGGATGGGAACAAGATGCTAGTGGGCGGTATTTCAAGTAATGGTGATTAAAATGACAGTGATAATGACACGACAGGAATAATACAGCCTAAAACATGTTGACATTGTTATAAAACATTCTAATGATGATGTACAACACGCCCCAGTTCCCGATCGTCTGTTTTGTGTGGTATTCAACTTTGCCACGGCTAAACTCAATTTCTGCAGCCCTGCATACTGAGACTTCGCTGCGGCAGGTACAATGGGTGATACGATGTCTTCAAAGCCCTGTATCATCAACATATGAAAACCATGTGGGGGTTCTGAGACAGAACCCCTGCATACTAAAATGTTGCAATGATCCTATTGCGAGAAATCAGTACTTCGGTAGGGACACACAGTTTTGCCGGGGCCAGCATAATTGTAAATCCAGGATCCGCCTCTTGCCTCGCTGGCTTGGGGTGTGGCCATGATCTCTGTGCAGCTGCCAAATCATGGCCTCTTTGAAAAGGCAGGGTCACCGGTAGTCACTCTTAACCTGGCGGATTTGGCATGTTCCGCCAGCGGGGAGCCCAGAGATGAGAGCTGATGCCTCCAGGTTCCAAGCTCCCCAGGGTCCATTTTGTCGGCTGTCCATTATTCTCCGAGCACGAACTCGCCAGACTCAGCGATAGCTTGCATCAGCGAAATGTTCAGCAACGTGTTGTCCACAACTTTGAAAGGTCTCTTTTTTTTTCTCGGTTTGGGACGTTTAGTTTTTTGAGGGTGTACAGCGTGGAAATCCGGCACCCATAAACTGCGAATGTTCTAGAATGCACCAGCAGCTAAGCTTAAATTTGCATAGCATAGCACGCTGTAGCAGACTGTGGAAAACCTGACTCAACAGCCAGTGACAAATTGCATACTAAGCCGAAAAACAGGACCTGCACATCAGCCATAGACATTTAACAACAACGTCAAATGACTATATTATGTCACAGTGTCGCATTACTCATTTAAGGACCGCATTTGTTTTGTATCATGTTTCGCAGGATAATATTCCAAATAAGCCATTGGAAATGTTTAATGAAGAGTGATAATTTAGGCGATTTGGTGGATGCCTTGAGAGGCATAATCAGGTTGTTGTCTGATCCTATCAAGACGACTGGAGACAAAGCGAAAACCATGGATTACTCACTACGGCACTAAGAGGAATGCCCTCGCTGCCCCTCAGCGGGAAAGTGTCCAAAGTGGGATCATCCATCCCCTAATAGCCTTTCCTAACGCAACATCCTGCAGCCCAAAGGAGACACCAGAACAATGCTCCCTAGACAGCTGAAACAGAGACATTGAACTGTTTCGTTCAGACAGTGGAGACACGTGTTTTCTGGCCAGGGCCATCAGCCAGCTCTTGAATCGTACTGCACGCGGTTTGAGCCGTGACAGAAACCCTGAAACTAAATAAACACATGAATTATGACTGTGTGAAAGGACATGGACGAGAGGAGAGGAGGAGAGGATCGTTGGAATTTGTTTTGGAAATTCTGAATGGCAGTAATACAGCAATACAAAATTAATCTGTTAACTAGTTACACGTGTGTGTGTGTGTGTGTGTGTGTGTGTGTGTGTGTGTGTGTGTGTCTGTGTGTGTGTGTGTGTGCCTTGGTTAAGGTTAGGCTCTGCTTAGGTTTAGGCACTAAAAACAACTTGGTTAAGGTTAGGGTCTGGTTAGGTTGAGGTTT